>CM049375.1:29235227-29340227 GCA_026937815.1 Etheostoma perlongum
GGGAATTTAACAAAGGGGTGTCTATACTCATGCCCCCTGTATTTTATTCATTCACAAAGAATGATGTCCTTAAAGGTTGGATTTTTCCTCATTTTTTAATTAAGGCATTACGATCAATTTCCAACAGATGATTTTTTTATTCCTCTTTTTAATCAACTTAAGCAGGGGTTCCTATACTCATGAGCAGCCCTGTATGTTGCTATGGCATCAATTTAACGCAGAAGCATAAATCGTCCTATACAGACCGACCTTGACATCCATAGAGCCATGCCACTAGTGTGGCTCAAAAGTATAAAGAGAATTGGGCTACATGTTATAGAATAATATGTTATTAAAGTTCTTGATTGACTGAACACTTGATTATATGGACTTTACTTTTACACTTTATTTATTTTATTATCTCACTAAAACAGCAGCATTGTGTAATTCAAGCTCATACCTGCCCCTGTAAATTCTGTCATGTCTTGTCTGTTGACAGTAAAAAACTCTGAGCACCATGTGTCTGGAAGCTGCAATAAAACCGGACTGTGAGTCATGTGGCTGCTGACTCATCTCAGCCTGTCTGCCTTACTGTAGTTGTGAAGGAAGTGGAGCGTAGAGGAAGCTTGTGTAAACACCGGAAGAAAGGGATCTCGGTGTCGCAAACCAGGAAAACCTATTGATTACTCCCATCCTTCCCTGCCGCAGTGTCAACTCTGCTTCCCAGAAATGACCTGCAACACTCCTTATCATGTAAGCTGTCTAACCAGGCTTCTGCACTGGGTGTGTACCAACTTACCCGGGCTTCCTGACCCCTGTGTCCCCCTCCCACAACATGCATCTCAAGGCTCTGATTCAGATGACCTGACTGAGAACTTCCTCAGTTTTTCTGGGAACTGGCCCTGCCTACCAGGGTGGGATATTAAATCAAAGAAAGTTCTTGGGAGCATGCTTTTGTAAATATAGTTTAGGAAGTCCGAAGTCCCACCAGGAGATTGACAGATAACAAGCCAGCACATGACAATCAGTGTGAAATACGAGTTGTTGTTGTTGTTGCTGCTGCTGTACGTAATCAGTTCTCGACTAAATTGGACTGTAATTACTATGGCCATTTAAACCCTTAAGTTTATTTAGGTTCACCTCACCTACATGCCTTGCTGCTCAACGTCTCATTACTGCATAATAAAAACAAAAGCAGATTCCAGTGCCAGGAGGGTGTGAGGACTACACAGTTACAGCCCTTGTTTTTCCATTGGATTATTGACTATTTGTGGTCATGTTTGTGTCAGAAAACAATGAGCGGATGTCACCCTGTCGCCTCTCTTTGAAACCAGGACAGTGCTGAACATGTTTGAGGGCCATACGTCAGACCTTAACCAGCCAACGCTGAACTGGAGTGTACAGAAAACAGAATAGGAAAACCATGGTGCAGTGATTTCCTTGTTTTTGTCAAACTGCGGTTGGTGTGGGTTGGCAAAGTCTCACATGGGCAGCCTCAACCCAGAGGTCAAAAGGAAGAGTGGAAACTTTGTGGCACGCTTCTGCAGGAAGACCTCATGTCATCACATCTGCCTCCAAACTCAGGCTGGATGGATCAACGATGATTAGAGGACACAAACATCCATTATATGTGTATTGCTAAATGATTGATAACACAAAAATTAACAAGACTAAAAGTCTACAGCCACGATAGCCGCTCTGTAAGGTTGTATTGTAACCACAGTGGTGATTTAAACTAAATGCTAATGTCAGGATGCTAACATGCATCATCAGTGGGCGATCTGCTGATTCATCAAAAATGATTTATTGTTTTGTATTTATTGTTTTTTTATGATTTTGTTTACTTCCTCTATGAGGTTTGGTGGCATTCATCTGACAGCAGTTGTAATACCATAGGCTGTACAATAACTAACACAAAGTATAAACATCAACTCACAATCATTGTTTGTGAACCCCAAATTAGATCCTTTCAAACTGAGCTGTAAAAGTTGAATTAGATACTGTACTTTCAGCAGTTCTGAGTATTGCAGCTATTTCCTTTTGGTGCAGTACAAACGTGGTTGAAAGCAGCTTAAAGCTATAGTGTGTAGTTTCTGTCGCCCTCATGAGGAATTCAAAGTAATGACAACAACACTGTCAGTGCATCCACAAGATACAAGCCCTACCCCCATTTCCCACCAAGCGCGTCTGTACTGCGTTATGGAGGTGGCAGGCCCCCGTGAGCAGTCACAGCCGTTCATGTCAATGCTTGATATGCCACCAGCTGTGCCACAACGCATCCCAGAAGCGTGCGTGAAGCGGCTCTGTGCTCCGCTAGAGATACACGGCAGGTCTATTTTCACACGAGCCGCAGGGTGCTCGGACAGCCGGGCAGGAAGTAAAATAGCGAGAATATGGGAGGTTGAAAAATATAATAGACATCACAAACCCCTTTTAATCAAGACCACTCCAGAAAAGAGAAGGCATGGAGTTTAATTACAAGAGTGCTTGGAGTGGAAAGTAGATACTAGTTTCAAGGTCCCATGGCATGTCACATTATGAGTTGTTTTTAACATTAATATAAGTTCCCCCAGCCTGCCTATGGTCCTCCAGTGGCTAGGAATGGCGGTATCCTGCTCTGCCTTTGAGAAAATAAAAGCGACTTCAGATACAGTATTAGGGGACCACTAAGGTCTATACAAAAGCATCCAAAGAGATGCTTTGTCCTTTCTCAGCGGCGACGTTAAAAGCATCACTTGAGCTTCTGCGTGCGAAAATCGCCCGGACTGCTACATTTTGCAATGGCTTGAGTGTTATAATGAATATAATGCTTCAATCCTTACTCACAGTTCTATTAGTCAAAACTACTGAAAAATTAGGATCATTCCAAGCATGCATCCTGTATTTGTATCTGGGTTCATTTGAGGCAAACAAGAGTTACTTACTATGAGTATAATGACATACTTTCTCATTTTCTTTTGGCAGAACCGTCAGCTGCTCAGGGATCGCTTCATGGTGGAGCTGGTCGAAGGTTCCAGGAAACTCCGTCACGTCTTCCTTTTCACCGACCTGCTGCTGTGCACCAAGCTGAAGAAACAGGCTGCGGGGTGAGTCTGGGTCGGCGTCCAGCCCAAAGTTATTAGAGATCCAAGCTTGTAGACCTGGAAGATTCACCGTTTAAAATCCCTGTTGGGGAATGAGAGCTGCGCCACCCTTGCGGACATTAAACTACTACTAAAGTTAATTCTGCTCTGCTGAAAATAGAACAGTTTCATAGTTTCAGTGCAAGATAAATATGATCATTTTTCCATCAGTTTCTTAAATGTGTTTGCAAGCTTGTGGGTAGTCATACTGTTGGTTTAAACGCTACGTACAAACCAGTAGTGGAACAAGTATTCAGATCCTACCACACTGTAAAAATACTGTGTAAAGTAAAAATCCTGCATTAAAAATTTAGTAAAAGTCTGAAAACTATCATATTGTATTTCTCTCTGATATTTAGTAGAGTAGAAGTAGAAAGCGGCATTAAAAGAAGACTAGTAAAGTACAATTACCTCAAATTTATGTAAGTAGGCCTACTTACTGACATTCCACTACTGTTAAAAACCATTCTGGTAATAAAAAAAACCATGACAATTACTGGGTGAGGAAGAAATGTTGTCATTGCATTATTAATGCTAATAACCTGTTATTAATACAGTGCTTTTCATGGTACTCAAATACACTTTACAATAAAACCAGCACTTTGAAGACAGGTAAAACAATGACACCAACGCATAAAAACAAGCATATTAAAAGCAAGTGAAACAATAAAACCAATACGTACACACATCTTGTCCTCCAACAGAAAAGGACAGCAGTATGACTGTAAGTGGTACATCCCACTGGCTGACCTGACCTTCCAGACCATCGAGGACTGTGAGTCCACCCCCATCCCTCTGGTCCAGGATGAGGAGATTGACGCCATTAAGATCAAAATCTCCCAGATCAAGAATGAGATCCAAAGAGAGAAGGTGAGCTTACACCGATGGCCAACACACCTACACACATTAAAACCTCACCAGCACAAAAAATACAAGGAAAACATGACAGAATGCATTTTTTTATGATTTATTAGTATGTATACTACTGCACTGTAGAATTGATGACAGCTTTGTACCAAAGTTTTGTCTGAAGACAAAACTGAAAACTAAAATAAAATTAGGAACTTAAAGATTAGCACATGTGAATTGAATAAATGTCTGGACAGCATATCCTGCATCACATTAACGTCGGTACTGTTCATGTGTAGAGAACCACCAAAGGACTCAAGACGATCGAGCGACTGAGGAAGAAGTTATCAGAACAAGAGTCTCTGCTGCTTCTCATGTCCCCCAACATGGCGTTCAGAGTGGCCAACCGAAACGGCAAGGTGATTCAGGGTCCTTAAGAAGGTTCCAAAATGAGGGATATTTAAACACGTATGAAATTCATGTCCTGCAGTGGCCCGGGTTTGAATCCGACCTGCTGCCCTTTGCTGCGTGTCATCCCCATCTCTCTCCCCTTTCATGTCTATCCACTGTAATAAAGGAAAAGCCCCCCCAAAAATAATCTTTATATATAATCTTTGGGAATATCTTGTACTGTCAATAAACTACTTCTTAATTTGGTTTCTGCTGCCATCTGCTGTTAACAAGCATTAAATAATTAGTTTGATAAAATACAACATATCTTCCTTTTTCTACTTTCAGGGTTTCACCTTTCTCATCTCTTCTGACTATGAGCGTGCCGAGTGGAGGGAGATTGTTCGCGAGCAGCAGAAGAAGTGTGAGTTTTCTGGGCACTTTCATTAAGAAAACAGTTATAATATGTCATACCTATAATAGGGGTGGGTGAAAAAATCGATACAGCGTAGTATGGAGATATTTTCCGTGGCAATATTGTATCGATACACAGACGCAAAGTATCAATCTATTGTGTTGGTCAGTTTGTCTGCTTGGCAATCCCTTGCAATCATTTTGCAGCAATAAAATTTAAGTGAGATGAACAAACAGAGACATTTATCTTTTTAGATAAAACAGGTAATAAATTGCAATATATTGCAGAATATTGGAATAGGTTTAAAATTGAAATAATATCGTATTGTGACATTAGTATCGTGATGCTATCGTATCATGAGGCCTCTGTGATTCCCAGCCCTAATTATTATTATATGTATATATTATATTATGTCATGTTTATAATAATGACATATGTGTGACTTCCATTTACCCTGACTGTTTCCCGCAGGCTTTAAAAGCTTGTCCTTGAGCTCTCTGGAGCTGCAGATGCTTACTAACTCATGTGTAAAACTCCAGACTGTTCACACGATTCCAATGACCATGAATAAGGAAGGTAAGGATCTGTGTCTTTTTAGCATTTAATATAGATGTGAACCACCTGTCTTGTTCAATTCCTCCAGTTTTTAAACTTTCTTTTTGAGAAATTGGAGTTTCTTTTAGCCAAATTGCCCTAAAATAACTGAATGAAGTTGGCTTGAAGCCTAGGTTTAGCACAGAATTGGTTGATAACTTATATTTATGCTTTACAAAGGCAAGCTGAGGAAGACAACAGCTGTGATTATGTGCTGCCCAAAAAAATAGGAAATTAATTTTAAAACAGTTAACCTAACCCAACTTTGACAAAAACATGTCTGTGATTATCCATCAACAAATGTTGCTCTGATCTTAACCATTAGTTTTATTATTTCCGCTTTTTTTTGCTCAAATATTATGTATAATGTCATATAAATTAGGTTCATTGACCATGAATCCCAAAAAGAAATGTAGAACGAGTTGCCCAAGAAGGTATAATTCATGATAGTGTATAATTCTATGCTTTGTAAACAAGCAAAACAGAGGAGAAAAACAGGTGCATGGTCGACAGGAAGACAACACAAGGGTTAATATACCTACGGTTTTTGTATTTTATCTTAATAATAATCTGAACGCTGCCCTCCACAGATGATGAATCTCCCGGTTTGTACGGCTTCCTAAATGTCATCGTCCACTCCGCATCAGGACTGAAACACAGCTTAAGTAAGTGGCTTTTCTTGTCCTGTTTTTGACTAGCGATCTTCTCACTGATTGTTCTGCAGGTTGCACGTGATGTCACATCATTCCTTGAGTCGGCCTTGAGTCATCTGCTGGCCCCGACCCCCCTCTCTATCTGTGGCAGTCAGCTGGATGGGCGCCTTTAAATATGTCTTTGGCCTCTCAAATCACTGCCTGCTCAAACTCTACTTTGTGCTTTCTGTTACTAAACTTAGTCACGCGACAGTCAGTGGCATGTTTCAACCAGTGGGGATTCTGCCCCTCTGAGCTGTTTCTTCATGTACTGAGACAGTAACATTAGAACTGTACTGGCCAGAGAGAGAGGGCTCCTGCAGCGGCAGAGACTTGTACAGTACATCACCGGGACATGTCTCAGCTATCAGTCTTTAGTTTTATTTTGATTCAACCCTTAAAACTACTTATGCTTATGCCCACTAGACCTTTACTGCTCCCTGGAGGTGGATTCCTTCGGCTACTTTGTCAACAAAGCCAAAACACGTGTGTACAGAGACTCTACAGAGCCCAACTGGAACGAGGTGAGAGTGCAAATCAGAGTTTAGAAAGTGAATGGGTGAGATCCAGCTTCAATATTTACGGCTGTGTGTCTTTAAAGACAGGAAATAAGAGACTGTTTCCCCTAGACATAATAAACTGTAAGAAATGTAGGGCTGTCACATTTTTGTCAACTAATCGATTAGTTGATTTAATTGTGTGCTTTGAGTGGTAGCATAGCACAATATAAAAGCCCTCCATTTACCATCTGTAAAATTAAGTCTCTCCACAAAGACTTATGCAAAAGTACCAAATGTGCTCACGTTTTTTGGAAATAAATCATTCAGCATGACAAAAAACAACATAAAAAAATGATCATCGACTAAGAAGGGCAAGCCCTAATGAAATTGACTTTTCTTTCTTTCCATGCAAGGAGTTTGAGATTGAACTGGAGGGCTCACAAACTTTGAGGCTGCTCTGCTATGAGAAATGCAAAGAGGACGGAGAGATCACAGACAAGATCCTGGCCAAAGGACAAATCAAGGTACGGACAAATTAGCGAAGACCTGGGGAAGATGATTTAGAAAATCAATGCTAGTGTTGTAGGGGAATACCTGAGGTTCAAACCAATATCAATAAAACGTTTTTTAACATAAATACAGTACACAAAGTGTTATTTAAAGTTGTTAATGAAAAATGATGATCAAGATACTGTATGTACAGTAGTAGTGTCTGGTGGTCAAACTACTCATGTTAAAACTGTTTCTGAACTACCTCTGACACACTGTATGTTTGAGTTCGCACTCAACTCAGGTTTACCCCAATAAAGTCACTCACCACTTACTCCAAAAACAAAGAAAAGCTGTGTTGTATTTATCAGGCGAACAACGTATACCCTCCCTTCATCCAGGGAGCTTCTCCAGCAAAAAGTCCACAGGGTGGCTGGCACTGGCAACATGGCGGGAGGGTGGGCGCCGTTCATCTAGATGTACTTCCCACGCTGCAGTAACACAGAGATGGACTCAGGCATGCTTTTAACTCATGATCTGAGCGGTACCAGAGTGATATTACTCCAGGTTTAAGTGCGAGGTAAGGAGACACTTAAACTTAAAAAAAAAAAAAAAAAAAAAAAGGCTGCTCCATCCAAAATCCTCCTGCTGGCATGCTCTGCAGCCAAACTGTAGTGTACCCTCCGGTTTCCAGTCATTAAGTTTTCATATTCTGACTGTACCTTTATATTTAAGTACAATTAGTGTATTTACCAAAATGCCAAACTTTCCTTTAATGCCAGTCACAGAAAAGTATACTGTAAAGTAAGTACATTGACTTTTTTGAAACATTCTTGCAACTTTCTAAACATTCTGGCACAATATACAAAATATTTACCTCATATACATCATACTATATCCATATGGCACCAGCATAAAAATGAACTAACAAGAAGAGCAGTGGGAGAGCGCAGACTTCTGCTAATGCATTCTCTATCTCATAATGTTAATGCAGTGTAAATTTTCCCACTTGATAACTCTTTTTTTCTGGTTATTTCAACACCACATGAATGCAGCACAAATGCTTTATCCTGCATTGCTAACAAAATTAAAAAATATGCCCCGTGAATCGGATCCGCCCCAAAATGTAATGAGTTCTTCCGTGGCCCATGCTTACACCCTTCCACCAGATTTCATGAAAATCTGGCCAGTAGTTTTTCTGTAATTCTGCTAACAGACAAACCAACAAACCAAACTAAAAACATATCCTCCTTGGCGGGGGTAAAAGTCAATATTTACAGGCTCTTTACTGACCCAAAATCTATATAGTTCCACTGACACTGATAGGAAAAACAATAGTTGCCTATGTGGGCTGAACTTTCTACCTTAATTGATTCCTGTAACTCCACAGTGGTAACTTATCTGCGCTGCTGACCACAGGACATTTTGGGGCTAATCCTGCCCTGTGGGGCCCCTTAGCTGCTGAAAAAGCAGTGAGCCATTAGGTTGCAGGGGGTTGGCAGGCTCTCTTCAGCCTGACCCCTGAAAGGGTGATGTGACAGAGGGCAGATTAGTCTTTGAGTTGATCAAATGTATGGCTCCAGAGTACGACAGAGGCAGAGAGACAGAACGCTCTTTGATCAGCCTGCTGAACAACTGGGGCCAAACACTGCCTAGTCTCAGTCAATACTCGCCATGTTACCCAGGAGCCAACAGCCTGGAGATAGGATACCTATCAGGTATTGAAGTTACTTGAATGACCTGTGGTGTCATGTTGGCTTATCTTCTTGCTTTGATGATGTCTACTCTATATCAGTGGTATGGAGACAGTTTTTAACCTTTCAAACTGACTGAGTGGGCTTACGGTGGAAGGAATGATAATATGACACAACAAATTAGTATTAAATTGAAGGGATTTTGATTTTGAGGATTTGTAACCCTTTGTGCACACTACAAAATTAACATGAAGTAAGTGTGTGTGTGTGTGTGTGTGTGTGTGTGTGTGTGTGTGTGTGTGTGTCTCTCAGGGCTTTACAATACATAATTTTTTTATTGTCATCATAATATCAACTAGCGCAATAAACATATTGCGAAAGGCTGGGACATATCACGGAAGACACTCCGAGATTTTGTGTTAGTTAGAAAATATCAGTAGAAAACATTTAAAACGTCTTCTGTCAATCTTTTTTAGTGATGCCTTTTATAATTAATTCAATGTTTAATTTGTCCAAAAGAATGTTGTCAAATTTCATTTGTGTTGAATTTGTAAATTCAACATGGAATTTGCAACGTTAATCTCTCGATAAAAAAATATACGGCGTTAAAATGGGTTTGCGTTAATGCCATTAAGAACGCGTTTAACTGACAGCACTAATATATATCATATACAAAGCAATAATAATCTAATATAATAATAATAAAAACAATAAGTAAATAATTATAAATATAAGTTAAAAAAAGATAATACATAGTTATGAATGAATTCATTTGAAAGAAATGTAAAGGAATAAATACATACAAAATAAATATAAATAATGGCTAATGAAATACAAAATAAATATTAAAAAAGAATATAGATATAAAAAAGAGAATTTAATTTAATTTAATTGCCAATTTTGGTGTGACAAATTCAGTTACAATGAAATGTGAAAGCTGGAAAATCCACAATTAATATAAGAATATAAACCTAAATAAATAATATTTAATAACCTTTCTTACCAATTTTACCATTTCAAGAAATAATATTATATTAGCTGAGACAGGACGTGAAAGACCTGCTCTGTGGGAGAAGAAGATGAAAAGTAATAGAAGATAGAAAATGTTTTTGGGAAAGATACCAGTTAATGTAAGGGCTTTATCATGGATTTGATTAGTAAATATTGATCCAGATATGGGAAGACAAGCCTGATGTTAAATGTCTCTAGCACTAATCAGTTATTGGCTCGAGAGGCCCGTGTTTAGGCTACCTGAAACTGTAGTTTACCTCCTCTTCACAGCCGCAGGCATGAGCATGTTGGTAATCAGGGTAGGAGGGGATTCTCAAGAGTTAATCCCTCAAATCCATCTGGGAAGTGGAACAACACAAGGCAAGCGTGGTCGGCGGGCTTGCGTGGCTTTGTTCTTTTTCTGACTCTCACTGGAATGAAAAGATCTGGGGCATAACAATGCTGAGACATTAAGAGAACAGAAAGTTTTGTAAAGATTCAGCTGGGCTGCATTCAAGAAGATAATCTCCATTCTCCAAGGCAATGTGATCGGTGGCTGGTTGTTCAGGGAAGAAGAACCTGCTGCGCTCGTTAGTACCTCCGTGGTTTAGAAAACAGCCCTGGTTTCTTTGTTTGTTTGCCATTAGTCAGTGAGAGTAAAATTTAAGAGTAGAGAGCGAGAGAGAGAGAGAGAGAGTAGAGGCTCATGCCAGAAAGAATGAGTGAGAGTAATCCTAACGAGGAGGAGAGTGTGGATCAGGCTGGCAGCGGTGTAGATGAAAAGGGAGACACAGCTACAAGAAAAGTCCCGGGTACAGGGGCCCGTCTGTGGGAGCGAGTCCGCAACAGTCTGATCAAACCAAAGGTAAAGACATGGACAGCGAGCTGTGGACATACCTTTATGGGATGTTGTTGTAAGGGATGCCTTCGGGGATATTTAAGGCCAAACTTGTTTTAGCTTTCCATTATTTTCTGGTTATGAAAAAAACTAAACATTTTGAGTTATCAGGGTGTCTGCGGGGTCTTTAAAAGTCTTAAATTCTCTGAACTATTGTGTTATAGGTCTTAAATTATTTTAAACAGGTCTTATTCTACTACGTCCATGCAACGCTACCTCTAATGCAACATGCGACTTTTATTGCAGCCAATCAGCTTTCATGTTGTTGGCGTGAGTCTCTTTCTGATTGTACCACAGACATAAAACGGATTTCATTCTTCAGCTATGTGGAAGTGCAGGTTTAGCGATACTTGGCTTAAAAGAAAAACTGAATTTAGGGCTCAGTTGATGTTGTGATAAAGGTCTTAAATTCCATTCACAATGGTCTTAAAAAGGTCTTTAAAAGTCTTAAATTTGACTTGGTGAAACATGCAGAAACTCTTGTTGTACACTGTTGTATTTCTGTTGGGATCGATCCCTTTTGAGATTTAGAAGTTAGCATTGCACCGCCTGTGATTGTCTTTTTTCTATAAAATCTTTATTAAAAAGTATTATCTAAGAAAATTGATTTTCACTCAACAAATGGTTGTCTGAGATTTGATGGTTTCTTGGGTGATTGAACATCTGCCTTCATGGACAGCCACAGTGCTTACAGTAGTGATGTTATCGGGTTCCTCATGCCTGATGACTGTAAATACAGGCTGGCAGCGTGGTATTAGTCAGATGACTAAAATCACTGACACTACCTGGCCAGATGGAGTTTATGTTAAGGCAGCAGGTAATACTCATATTACCTGGCACACTATCACTACTATGTGGGAGAAGTTCGGAGAAGACATGGAGAAGGACTTTCGGTCGGCACCAAGGTGCTTCTGGAAAATTGTTCGCCACCTCAGGAGGGGGAAACGAGGACTTATCCAAGCTGTGTACAGTAAGGATGGGACGTTGTTGACCTCAACTGCGGAGGTAATAGAGCGGTGGAAGGAGCACTTTGAGGAACTCCTAAATCCAGCTGACACGCCCTCTGTGGTAGAGGCAGAGCTGGAGGATGATGGGGGATTGTCGTCAATTTCCCTGTTGGAAGTCGTTGAGGTAGTCAAACAACTCCACAGCGTCAAAGCTCCAGGGATTGATGAGATCCGTCCAGAAATGATGAAAGCTCTGGGTGTGGAGGGGCTGTCTTGGTTGACATGCCTCTTCCACATTGCATGGAAGTCTGGGACGGTGCCTAAGGAGTGGCAGACCGGGGTGGTGGTTCCCCTCTTCAAAAAGGGGGACCAGAGGGTGTGTGCCAATTACAGGGGTATCACACTTCTCAGCCTCCCTGGTAAAGTCTACTCCAATGTGCTGGAAAGGAGGGTTTGGCTGATAGTCGAACCTCGGATTGAAGAGGAACAATGCGGATTCTGTCCTGGCCATGGAACAACGGATCAGATCTTCACTCTCGCAAGGATCTTGGAGGGGGCCTGGGAGTATGTCCAACCAGTCTGCATGTGTTTTGTGGATCTGGAGATGGCGTATGACCGGTTCCCACGGGAGAAATTGTGGGAGGTGCGGCGGGAGTATGGGGTGAGGGGGTTCCTTCTCAGGGCCATCCAATTTCTGTATGACCAAAGCAAGAGCTGTGTCTGGGTTCTCGGCAGTAAGTCGGACTCGTTCCAGGTGAGGGTTGGCTTCCGCCAGGGCTGCGCTTTGTCACCAATCCTGTTTGTAATATTTATGGACAGGATATCAAGGCGTAGTCGGGGTGGGGAAGGGTTGCAGTTCGGTGGGCTCGGGATCTCATCGCTGCTTTTTGCAGATGATGTGGTCCTGATGGCGTCATCGGTCTGTGACCTTCAGCACTCACTGGATCGGTTTGCAGCCGAGTGTGAAGTGGCTGGGATGAGGATCAGCACTTCTAAATCTGAGGCCATGGTTCTCAGCAGGAAACCAATGGAGTGCTTTCTTCAGGTAGGGAGTGAGTCCTTACCCCAAGTGAAGGAGTTTAAGTACCTTGGGGTCTTGTTCGCGAGTGAGGGGACCATGGAGCGTGAGATTGGTCGGAGAATCGGAGCAACTGGTGCGGTATTACATTCTGTTTATCACACCATTGTGACGAAAAGGGAGCTGAGCCAGAAGGCAAAGCTCTCGATCTACCGGGCAATTTTCGTTCCTACCCTCACCTATGGTCATGAAGGCTGGGTCATGACCGAAAGAACGAGATCCAGAGTACAAGCGGCCGAAATGGGTTTCCTCAGGAGGGTGGCTGGCGTCTCCCTTAGAGAGAGGGTGAGAAGCTCAGTCATCCGAGAGGAGCTCGGAGTAGAGCCGCTGCTCCTTCGCGTCGAGAGGAGCCAGTTGAGGTGGTTCGGGCATCTGGTAAGGATGCCTCCTGGGGGCCTCCCTAGGGAGGTGTTCCAGGCACGTCCAGCTGGGAGGAGACCTCGGGGAAGACCCAGGACTAGGTGGAGAGATTATATCTCCAACCTGGCCTGGGAAAGCCTCGGGATCCCCCAGTCGGAGCTGGTTGATGTGGCTGGGGAAAGGGAAGTTTGGGGTCCCCTACTGGAGCTGCTGCCCCCGCGACCCGATACCGGATAAGCAGGATGAAGATGGATGGATGGACTATTCCCTGTTTATTAACTCTAAAGAGAATCTTAATTAAAAATTAAGTGAAACTCTAAATAAATTTTTCTGTCTTTAGCTGGATCCTCAGACATTGCAAAATAAAGACTGGCAGAGGACCGTCATCGCCATGAATGGGGTAAGTGTTTTAAGCATCCCAGTAAAAAGGTGCCAAGAGGTTAAGAAGAAAGATAAGGGAAAGCTTAATGATGACATTTAAAACTGGTTCTCCATTTTTGCACCAATTATTCTTCACAACTTGTGTTAAATGAATCACTTTAACCAACAATTCTGAAGTAGGCTTCTGGTTCACAGCTTCCAAATTAGGTCAGGTTAAGCGTAAAGTTAAAGGAAAGAAAAATTATGATATTTATAGGAGTCTTCATTTTTGCACCACTTGCAGTTGGTAAAAAGTGTTAGACACCACCTAAATTAGAAATTTCAATATGTTATTCCCATGGCCGAGAAAAATTCAATCAATATTTTGAGCTACTCTCTCTCTCAAAGTCAGAAACTAAGTAAGAAGTAACTCTCAAACTTCTGTATGTCTGGAGCTGCTCCAGAAACAATGAATGAGAGACTGATTTTGTTTTCTTTTTTATACCCAAATGAGCTTTGTTGTGTTCTCAGTTCTAAAACAGAACATGTACCCATATACTGTACTATGTATACACTACTATACCATGTAGAACTCCTGGGTACTCTGTGTTACTTTATACTTACATCACAAAGTTTTTTTGTATTTTTTTAAATGGGCATTGTTCCCCCTTAAGGCTGCTTCAAACCTACTTTCAGATTTGTTAGGTTGTAATTGTACTGTTTTTTTTTCTGTATCTAGACCACATTACACCAGGTTTTGATGAAAAACTACTTTAGCTAAACTTGTCAAACATTGACAAATAGATTCCAGAGATTACACAAAAAGGGAGATTTCATGGACGGTTTTCTTAATCTAGAGCACATTAGACCAGTTCTAGATCAAAAACTGCTTTACCACTCTTCAAACCTGGACCAGATGACAATGGAGACTGTAAAACATTTTTACCCATATGCATCACTAGGGACATTTGTTGCTTTTTGCTTTTTAGATTATTTGGCTGTGTTAATGCATATGAAATACATTTTGGCATGGGGGTGAGTTTTTTCTGGTTCAATCCAGCTCTATAATAAGTTTATTATAAACTGTGTTTAGCACAGAACAGAAAGAAGGCAAAACAAAAAAACACAAGGGAGAGGGAAAGGATAGGCAGCAAGCCAAACCATGACATAAAGACAAAAATGTCCCCATTGAAACCTATTTAAAATGGTTGATCCTGTGGTCATTACAGCATAAAATTGTGTATTCTATTATATCAGGCTTTCAATCTAGAGCCCAGGCTTTAAACTTGTATTTGTTTTAAACTATGGGGCAACTGCATGCTATTGTTCTGGTTTCCACTATGGTTATTGCTGCTGTATAAAATCAAAATCCATATTGTTGCCAACCATTGACATATCTCAGACTATGGACAAAAAGCATTTATTATGCAGAAAATAATTAAATTGTTATATTTTTTTCTCCATGCAAAACAAAACTGACATTATGTAAACAAACTGGCATTTTCAGGGTTTAAAATAACATCAATAGTTAAGTAAAATAAAGGTTTCACAAATCTGAAAGTGGTTTTTAAGAAGCGTTCAAACAACTGGAAACATGTGGCTGTTCACTTTCAATTATTTTCCCCTTAACTTCCAATTTGGAAGCTGTGAACCAGAAGCCAACTTTAGTGTTGATAATAAAGCATTCATGTAACACAAGTTGTAAAGGATAACTGCTATCCAACAGTAACAGGTGGATAGGTTGTAATAGTGTGGTTGACAACACTAAATACACAGATACTACATGCATTAACCCTTGTGTTGTCTTCCTGTCAAAATTGAAAATCACCACTTTTGTTGACGCTTTTTATCGATGTTTTAACTTTTTCTTACGTTTTTGTTCCTTTTTTCAACACTTTTGATGCTATTTTGGAATTTATGGTCAATAAACCTAATTTATAGGAAATTATACCTAATGTTTGAGTTAGAAAAGCAGAAATTAGGAATTATTTAGACTAAAATTAAAGGAATGGATGTTGATGGATAATCACAGACTAGAAGATGTCAACTTTTACTCAGTACTATTTCAAAACCACTTCAATTTGTTTTTTAAATGCTATAAAATTGAATAAGACAAAAAATTATGAAAGTAGAGATTTGTACTTTCCATGTTTATCATGTTTATTTTGGGTAATTAACAACAACATTGATATAGTAAATGGTCAATTTGACCCAAACAAGATGAGGGTTAAAATGAGACTATGTAACTTGTAACCATGGAACTTTTGTGAAACAAGGAATAACACAAAATAACACATTCTTCTTCTTACAAATGAAAAGTTGAAGGAAAGTAATTAAACACACCCTCGTTAAACAACATTTAGTACACTAGAGTTTTGCCATTATAGTCTTAATTGGTCTGGTATGAACAGTAGCTCATGTAAGCAAACTTTCAGATAGCTATTGTTGTGAAACTGACATTACAGTCAGTTTGCTGACTCTTCTGTACTTGTGCTAGTCTTACACTATGTTTTAGCATTTACAGTACCATTGTCCTGTTAATGTCACTTGTAGCCACAGTGCCTTCAGATAAAAGTTAAATATGCTAGCTTAGTTTACATAGTTGTCCAAAATAACCGGTGTCCTTTCTTGTTTCAGATTGAGGTGAAGCTTTCGATGAAATTCACCAGCCGAGAGTTCAGTCTGAAGCGAATGCCTTCGCGGAAACAGTCTGGTGTCTTTGGAGTGAAGATCAACGTAGTAACTAAGTGAGTTGGTGAAGTGTGTGTTGTGTGTATGTCATGCCCATATTCCAATTTTTTTATATTTTATTCAACTCAATGAGTCAACATATGTGCTCCATTACAAAATTATATATTTTGTTCTTTTTGTTTTAGTGGCAGAATTTTGATTTGTCAATGAATGAAAATGAAAGGTTTCCTGAAATGCAACAACAGGGCGTATGGGAAATGTGGTCCTTTGAGAAGCAGTAGTACAAGAGCCTGGATTCCACCAGGCGCGGATGCACCATATTCTGGCTGCGACCTGATTTTTTTCCGCCGTGCTACATTCCTCACGTTAGCATCTCAGAAGTGGGGCGTTTTTTTCTGCTCGACTTGCAGATTCTTTTTTTTTTTTCATTTTTCCGGGATATTTGTGCTTATACATTAAAATAAAGTAGTCTGCATATTTAAACAGTTTCTTCCATCCAGTTATAAACAACACAAATCAAAGATTTGTAGCTGTGTTTTAATTCAATTCAATTTTATTCAAATCACAACAACAGTTATCTCATTGCGCTATTAAAATACTGTAGTAGGGCTGGGAGATATGAAGAAAATCAAATATCATGATATTTTTGACCAAATACCTCAATATCAATACTGCAACAATATTGTAGTGTTGACTATTGGTTCTTTCACAAAATATTTACACAATGAGATTTTTGATAGATAGTCCTTTTATCCACATTACTGATGATTAAGTGGGTAAAGGCTAATAATAGAACAGCTAGAACAGTCTGGTAAGTTTAGAAAATGGCATCACTTTACTGTAATACCAAAACCAGGAAAAGACAACACTTATGTCATATTATGATATCCAAAATCTAAGACGATATCTAGTCTCATATCACGATATTGATATAAAATCGATATATTGCCAAGCTCTATACTGTAGTGATGTGAAGTCAGCACATGCACTTGGCATTTACTTTGATGCTCTAGCCATTCCACTTCCTGCCCGGCCTGTGCAACACTCCCCAACAACTAGCACGTAATTTTAGCAGAGTGTAGAGCCGGTTCTGGGACGGGACCTGGTTGATTTTTTGGTGTAACAAAGCCCCACGTGGTGACATAGTACAGGCTGCATTTATTTCAACAGCGGCCTCTTGTACTTACAGCATTGATATAATGTGTTGATTTTGTGTTGATAAGTAGCCCCTTATAAAACTTGCTTCTGTGTGACCATGTGCTCGCTAGGCGAGAACGCTCCAAGGTTCCCCTCATTGTGAGACAGTGTGTGGAGGAAATTGAGCGACGAGGGATGGACGAGGTGGGAATCTACAGAGTGTCTGGTGTCGCAACTGATATCCAGGCACTGAAGGCTGACTTTGATTCAAGTAAGTTCAGTCGAGTCGAGTGTGATTTCTCAGACTGTTGGAAAGAAGAGATACTTTACATGTAGACCAACAAGAAAGACAGAGCGCTGCAGCACTCATACTTTTTTTAGCTCACTGTGTAGCTTATATTCTTTAGCAATTAGTGACTGTTGTCTCATCTGCCCCACAGACAACAGAGACGTGTCTGTCATGATGAGGGAGATGGACGTAAACGCCATCGCTGGAACACTGAAGCTGTATTTCCGCGAGCTACCCGAGCCTCTTTTCACTGATGAGTTGTACCCCAACTTTGCTGGAGGCATTGGTGAGTCGGCAATTCTTAATTTTGGCATGATTTTTGGTAGTCAGGAGGGCTTAAATGCGGTTGCGAGGAGACACCGGCACATTCATGTGTGCTTTTGCCTTGCAGCTCTCTCTGACAGTGTGGCCAAGGAGAGCTGCATGCTCAACCTGTTGCTGTCTCTGCCAGAGCCCAATCTGGTCACCTTCATCTTCCTGCTCGACCACCTTAAAAGGTAAAAAACCTCACAATGAATATGTTATTTGAGATATTGTGTATCTGTGTATCAGTTGTTTGACTGTGTGCATGTCTGTTACCCATCTTAGAAAAAGTTACTTATTTTTGTCACAATTTTAGTGTGATAAGAGGTGAGACAGACATGATGTAGTTGGCATAGCGTTGCATGAAGTGTTCAGCAGTGATGACATAAATAGGTACTGTTGGGAGTATCTATAGGGTCTAATATTATGTAGCATTAAATGCTACTAATATTATGTAGCATTTGGCTACGCTTAGCCCAAGACACAGTGACTCTGTAATAGCCTCGGGAAGGAACTTGTGTTGATGGAACATCTGTACATTCAACAGAAAACTCCGATTGGACAGATAGTCTAGCTAGCTGTCTGGAGGGTAATGGACATCCGGCCTAAAAATAGGGACATCCAACGGAATCTTTCGGCGGAACCTGAACAATCCCAAAAAGCAAGAAAATATGACACACCAACTACAATATTCAAGACCATACAACAAAGTAATGACAAAATAGACAATAAACCAAAAATCAAATAAACCTATGTATAAATGACAACACCATAAGCCCATCATACAAGTCTCTTTCCAGCACAAAGCTTCTTAGGATCCCTCCAGAAAGCTCAGGTACATTCCCCATTTCCTAGTGTAGACATACCCTTGAAATCAAGACTTCTTGCGAGAGCTGAATTTGAATTCGCTCAGTGAGTTACTTTGGCATTGAGTAATGTTGCTCATTAACTATCCCCTTGTAGCCGAGCTGCACCAATCACACCGGTGTATCTGATGTAGGCGGGCCAGAGGCGAGCGAAACAGATGACGAATCTACCAGTTAGCTCCGCTGGTAGCTAAACGTATGGGGCTCGGGATACATCACCCTGTGTGTTGTTGTGATTGGTCGTAGTGTTATCCAATTGCGTGCAGTGAGATTTTCAAATGCACGCTTGGTGCCACTCCTCGAGATGGGCGACTTTCATTACTTGATGCCAGTCCCTTAATCATTTTTGGATTTGGGTCTGGATTTCCAGGCTAGTGTAGACATCCAATCTGGAAAAACGTTAATATGACTTTTTTTTTTCAAACACCGCCACCCTAGCCATCTCACAAGCCAAATCTTGAATTGACAGCAATGTGAGGGTCTTTGAGAAGGTCGAGCCAACCTTATTTATACACTAACAGAATCTTGATTCATATTTGACCAGCGTTGCCCAGTTTGACAGTTTGATGAGCAGCACTGCGTTAGAGACTCCTCCCCTCTGATTGGTTGTTTTCCTTATGCCAGTAGGAGCACCAGGAGGAGGCGGAGGAACACTGATTATTGACTTCATGTAGTACTGTCAGCATATAGAGACAATTTCAGCAAATATGACAAAAAGTGATTTTGGTTTTAAAATTACCAACTGTAGCTCTAATGCAAGACTAACTTATATAAAGTATGAAAAACATTCTCCCTGTTGAAAACTTTGATTCCTGCTTGGGAAATACAATTCACACTTATGGTAGCTAATGTTAGCTATAGATACATAACTGATTTGGTTCACTTTATTTTTTTTGCTTTGCTCTTACAGGGTGGCTGAAAATGAGAGCATCAACAAGATGTCTCTGCACAATCTGGCCACCGTTTTTGGTCCCACTTTGCTGCGGCCCTCTGAAAAAGACAGCAAAATCTCAAACAGCTCACAGCCAATCTCCATGAACGACAGCTGGTCTCTAGAGGTCATGTCTCAGGTAAAACCTGTGCCAGGATAGAGAGAAGTGGGACAGTGACATTTGGACTGTGGGTCTAATCACCTTTTCTCTGTCTTTACTGTAGGTGCAAGTCCTTCTCTACTTCCTTCAGCTGGAGAGCATTCCAACACCTGACAGCAAACGTCAAAGCCTTCTCTTCTCTACCGAAGTATAAGAACGTCATGCACTTGTCTGTAAATGTTCTGTTCAGAAGCAGAATGTCTGCTGCCTAATGAGGTGGATGCTGCTGAGCAGCCGTGACTCGGAGGATGCTTTATTTAGCCACTAGGTGGAACCATCAATGCATTGTAAACTGTTAGAGCCCATACCCAAAGCCATTCCTTTCAGAGATGTGATGAACATGTATGTTCTGTTTATTTACAAGCTTGCCTGCTGTGTCAGTAAAAGACATACCATTATGATGTATAGACATTTTTTTAATTTTATTTAAATATCAAGGAGCATTATTTACTGTACTTTGATATTTTACACTGCCCTGTTCTGTCACTGTGCACATCAGCTCTGTATTCACAGACAGGGATTTGTGCTGGATTTGGATTTTGTAAGATTTATTTCTGTAATGGATACTAGATGAATGGTTGGATAAATGGACATATATTTTTCATGTCTATACATGTTTGTTTTCCCCCAGAAACGTTTGTCTTGGTTGAGAGCTCACCTGTGCCAATGTTTCTTTGCTAATGATGACCAATAGAACATTTCAGTTACCCTAATGTTTACACACACTCTTAATTTGTACAGAATTTAAAAAGTATGAGGCTGAAATCTGTAGTTTACACACAGCAACATGCAGGCATGTTGACATAACCATTTGAAGTGTGTGCTATACAATTTGTATGGTTCTTCTGGTGGTGTCCGAGCCAACGTTCATGTAGATAATATAGATACTTTTTTTTTTTTGGAAGTGGTACAGAGAGTGTAAGGCAAATCATTCCAGGAGGATTAGGCAAGACCTAATCCTTCCACCCATGGAATGTATACTGTCCTGTGTAGAATTTTAATTCACAGTTGTCTTTTGTCCATATTTCATATGTTTTGTGTCCATATTGTTTTTTTTTCCTGTCCATGTTGTTGCTTCCAGCATTCCTTTTCTTTAGTCTACCTATATAGGACAAAACCACACTGCTGTAGAAATAAGAGCACCATCTCAAACACCAAATGTTCCCTAGTGGGGCCCTTGAAGCATAGTGATTCACTCATATCCAATTTCTCCTGGCTTATTCATAGGTTTATCATAGACATAGCTAGTATTACTTACTGAAAATACACTGTGTTCTTGCATTCATATTTTTTTCACAAATCACTACAAGTATTCAAACACTTGTTAGCACAAACTATAACCCTAAAGGCTTGTGATTTATGTAAAATAAGCAATAACTCTTAGTGATTCTTAGGATGAGACTAGTGGGGAGTGTATGTATGATTTATGTAAATAAACACTTGGTAACATTAATCTTGCAATCGGTCATTTCTTAGTATGAGATAAAAACAAACTTAGACTAAAAGTTTAATCTCTGGCACAACTCTGCTTTAATATATCTAAGCTCAGCAATGTTTCAGCCCTCTAAAACAAATATTTACTCCAACTTTACTGTAGTTTGCCCTGCAGGTGGCCAGGCGCATAGTCAGTAATGGGCCAGGGTGGCACTGGCCTGGCCACTTAACTCATTGGCCCGTCCAGCCATCAAAATACATCTTATTATTAAAAATATTCAAATGTATGTAAAGAAATAATAACAGAACTAGTATGTTTAACGTGTCTTCTCTTCTGATTCGCTGGCTGGCTTTTCCAATGTACCATGGTGGATGTGTTAAGCAATGTACTGTTAAGTTACTGCGACAACAATGGCTTCACTTTAAAGTGGTATGTAGGGTTGACCGTTGGAGAAAGAGAGGGGGGGGGATAGCAAGTCCTGCACTGAGTGACCTGGTCTGGAAGAAGAATGGTTCCGACCAAATGAGAAGGGAGAGGTTTCAGTAGGCCTATTAGTGTTTGGTATTCAGTTTCTGAATGGTGTAGGCACAAGCCAACAGTTTGGTGACGCCATCTGAGCCTTACGTCATAATTTTAATTAGTCACGGTAATACCGTATACCGCGGTAAAATAGGGAGGAGGTTTGACGATATCAAAATATACCGCCCAACTCTAGTGGCATGGACAGTTTTCTTGGATGGAATAGAGTGTAAATATGGACAAGCGTTTCTGCAGCATGTGCAGACATTTTCCCAGCGGAGCTGACAGCCCATCAGCAAGAGAGGAGATTGAGTGCTGGTCTTCACAGAGGTAACACTGAGTAGTCTGTTTCACGCTTCCCTACAGCTTTGTTCCTCCAGGATTATGGTCAGATCATGAGCAACAGTAAAAGAAAATCAAATAATGAAACCTTCCAGTATTGTTTGAATTATGAAAGATATAGGCTATAATTTAAAATGGCCAGCAAAGCATAGTGTATTGAGTCCACGGCAGTGACAGGGATCAAAGAAAACTAAAAACTACGTCACAGATCAGTTATCTTCTCATTTATTTAATGTGGGCAAAACACAAACGCAATTAAGCTAGAAGCTTAATATTTATGATTTCTTACTAAATAGAAAGGTGATTAGGTTACTTAAATAATTAAATTGACAGTTTTTTGTTTATGTTGTACTAACTTTTAGACTGAGCTTTGTTGGTTGAGCATGTTATAGGCAGTAGGCCTGATCAGTTTTTCCTTTTTGCTACTTCCAGGTCTTTTTGAAAATGGCCCACTCACTTTTCTACTGGCCCGCCCAAAATAGTATTTCAGCCTACGGCACTGTATCTATCTACCTTGTGTGTATTCTACTAGATATGTTATGCAAATAATTCAGTGTAGGGCCAGAGAAAACAGTGCTCATGCATACCTGTATTGTAAATAACACACATTAACTGTGTCTGGGCTTTGGTGGCCTGGGATCCTTGGGTATACCAACCTCCAGACATTTCCATTGTATGTTAATTTTTGTACATTATATGTAATAAATGGAAGTTTTCACATCAAATGTGATATGCTGTCCACGTAACCTTAGTCTTATAATAATCAAGGTGTGATAAGAGAATGTGAACGAGTTATCTCAACTTTAGAAGGACTCCACAGAATAATTTAGACAATGCATTGTGCCCTTTTCCTCTACCCTTATTGAAAGTGTTGGACTTGGTTGAAGAGAAGCGCTGATGTTTGGCCCAGTGCCAGTAGTTTGGAAACAGTAATAAATGGCCGACTATAGCGAGATATTTAGACATCCTGGGGGCAGTAGTGTCCCCCCGTACAGAGGGTGATGCTGAGATGATGCAACTAGAGGAGGGGGCCGCAGAAGATCATCCGGCAGCTGCCAGCAGAAAGAAGCTGACATCCGAAACCGATGCTGCCTCCCGTCTGGAGTTGTGAATTGGCGAACTGTTTGCGACCGCAAATGAACACCTATCGGACATTTCTCACCGTGTCAAACAGACACATTAGCTAGGAGAACCTCAGGTAGGAATATTGTATCTGCTGTCTGAAATAGCGCTGTCTTTTTGCCGGCTATGCTAACATTGTTATCCTAACGATAGCATTAGCAACATTGCCTTTACCATTGCTTAACGGTACTGACAGCTGAGGTAAATTAGCTAACTGACTGAAAAGAAACGCATAAACCTAATCTAAAGTTACGTTAAATGCACAGACTTGCATTGTTCGTTTGTTTGTTTTAAATAGCATTAGCTATAAATATTGTTTTAACATCAAAGCACATTTTTGGTCTGCTGTCAAGTTAGAAGAAATCATTTAAACCTATACTATGAATTATTTCAAAATAAATCGCGATGTCTTTTATCACTGGTGTCATTTATAATTGGATGTGCGTCAATATAACTGTGATTAACACAGTTAGCTTAAAAGAGTTTTTATTTCCTGGTAACCGTTAACTGTTTTTGCTGACATTGAATTTGTCACAACTTTTGTTATTCTTTGCAATGGTTTTAAATAAATGATGTGATAGATTTCTAGTTTGTCTGAGTTAACGTTAGCGGGCTACCCTGAACGTCTTGGCAAGACTACCTAACGCTACAGCTAAATATTTGGAAATAACTTAGGTAATGCTCGGTCTTTAGCGCTTTTGACTTTGTAAACTTAAAGTATCTTTTCACCTGGCTATTAATATCTGCCGTATAAACAACATCTACTCAATATATACTATAGATCTATCTATTATACCTATGTTTCACTCTGGTTCAAATGATCCTGCCCTTACGAAGTTTTGACATAGCTAGTTATTATAGTGTTGTTGGACGGTTGTGCTTACGTGTCTAGCTCGGTGCTTTTGTTTTGAAAGCGTATTGCCACACAGGAAGTGAAATTGTTGAATTTTTTTTCGTGCCTGACGTTCTAGCTAGCTAACTAGCTAAACTAGTTACCTAGGTTATATCCTTGGTTTTAAGTTTTGTCTCTAACATGATAGAATCGACGTATGCTTACTCCATAGAGTGGGATAGTTGTCTTTATCTAAAAGGTTTAGTTGGTAAAGTATTTGCTTGTGTGGTTGAATGACAAACTGTTGGGGCTAACGTTAGCCGTGCTGCTGCTAATGTAGCTAGGTGTAACTAAGAACAATGTAAAATTGCCACCCCCCTGAGAAGAGTCAACAATAAACTCATGTTACAGCTTGCCAATCCCTTTGGCTGGCCCAAACGGTATACTATTGCATAGTTGTAACCCCTTTGTGTATGTTACTGAATCTTCCTCTCTTTCAATTCATTTTAAATCATATTTTTTAACCAGAGGTGACCACAGATGTGTTGCAACTCTCCTGGAATAGCTTGAAAACAGCAATATTTCACAGCCCACTTTTTAAATCAATGAATGTCCAGGAGATTGACTTATGAGATATTCCTTTTTGGCCTGCCTGATTGCGTTTAGAAAAATATTTTAGAGAAACCTCTCTGACTTTGAACAAGGAGAAATAAATAAATGTATTTCCAAGACAATCCCATGTCCGAATCAAAGTCATGCCCAGTTTGGTTAAAGTTAATAAAGATGATTACATTTTTAGTTGTAGTAGGCATGACAACTCTTCCACAGAGCATGTTGATGAAGTGGAAGGTGAATGGTAACTCACAAACACGCCATAGCTCTTGTTATCACTGTGGATGCTTTTGCTTCTACAATACCAGGACAGGTTGATGTTAATGATGTCAAATAGGTTAACAATGATTTGTTACATGTTCTTAATTTTAATATTGTAGCATTGATATACTAATATTACTTAAGTCTACATTATAGAAAATGGCTTGTGATTAATAGCGAGGCATATGATTATATAATGAAATTCAAGGTTTGACAGTTTCTGGTCTGTCTCAGACAGACTGGTGCCTGCTTGTCCTTGTACACACAGTCACCCTTTTGGGGGTTTTCTTCTTTTTTTATTTTATTTTTACTTGAGACGCCGCCGCAGGAAGCTGATGTTTTGGCAAGGAAGTGGCTCCCCGCGGTTAAAGCATGAATAAGGGAGGAGAGCAGGGAAGGGGTATTAATAAGTTACTAGACCACTGCGACCCCCACCTCCTTCTCTTCCCAGACTTAACTTGGCTGTTTCTTCTCCGTCTTCTGTCTCATGTCTCATGCTTTGTTCAGCTGTCTGTAAAGGAACACTACACACACTTGTTCCTTTTGGTCAGCCTTGGATCAGATCCATCGCATTCATTACCACTGAAATCAAATACTGTAGCTCTGTTTAATTAGAATCAGGATAAGTGTTATTGGCTTCTGGCTTATTAAGGAGCAGCTTACGTTCTGCAGCACAGAGCGCCAAATGGCTAAATTGAGGTGAGGTGTTGAATTTTGACAACATCCTATCTCTTATTTATTTAATATATAAATAAATAAATGTATTTCAATAAATTGAAACATTAAATATTCATATCCTTGTGGCTGCTTATATGATGTAGATTCTGAATATCAATGCTGCAATCATTCTTCCTCAGAAAATGTATGCAGTTGGCTAATATTTCAGAAAATGTCTGCCGGCGGCAGATCAACCGGATGGTCTCCAACCTTTTAATGTTTGTGTTGTTTATTGAAGAGTGTAGCCATATTTAAACAAGAATTGGTAAGCCCAATGATGTGGAGTCACCAAGAAAATAGTTCTTCAGCATCACAGAAATGGCATTGTTTTTGGACACGGTGGGATTCATCACAGATGTTGGTGCATACTACAGTTGTTCCGTGTGAGAAAAACAACTCTTTTAGACTACATTTTCCAAACTGAGCCCTGTCTAACATGCAGGTGTGTGTAAATGTATTTTGTGTATTTGAATTCTTTCTTTAGGAGTTTCTAAACTGGTACACACACAAACCTTTCTTGTAGTAGTTTTGCAGAGTGAGCGAGTGGAAGAAAAGGCCGTTGCTCTGGCCCATTTAGCTGCACTTTTGGTCCCCAGCCTGCGCTCCCATGTCTAATCAGATCCAATGAAAAGAGCTGTGCTTTAGCTAGCAGCTCTCTGTTTCAGGCATCTGCTTTGACACACATTCAGCTATTCAGAAAACTGGCTAGTTGTTGAGTTCACATGTCAGTACTCTGGGAAAACGGCCTGCCAAACGTATGTTTTATGGATAAATACATGCATACATACACAGGCAGTACAGAGTTAGGTGGGCAAAGATAAGGTTGGGAAGAAATATATACAGAAAAGTTGTTTAGTGGCAAATGTCTTTTTTTGACGAGGGCCCGCCTGGGGCCGTAACAGAATCATTGAGAGAATTGCAAAATTGGGAATTTAAAAAAAACTATAAAACAGATTCCATAGGGCCCTACATTTTGAAAATATGACTTTGTCTAAGTATCCAACTGAGCCGCCCCCACTGTAACTGTAGTTTAAAAAACGTCTTAAGATACATACCCCACAATAATTACCAGTGGCTTAGGCCTGGTGGGGGGCAACTTAGACCCAGTGGGCCACCAGGCTTGCAATACACTAGGGAAAACCTTGATATAGGAGTGTCATGATGTAGGCTATTCTATAGCAAGAGGAGTGCTGTTGATTGCCCTGTATCTTCAGCTGGAGAAGTTATGCTCAGTGGCATACAATATGAGTTCAGCATCAGCAATGGTACCCAAAAGGTTTTTCTTGTAATAAGAAAAAGTAAGAAGACAAGCAGGACTGTAGAAGTGCTGGCAATGGCTGACTGAAAGACAAGGAAAGCTTCCCAAGCAATTATTTACAGCTTCACTGCATATATAATTTAAGATAACCCGTCAACACATAATGTCTAGGTCTGGGTGACATGTAGTGAGATCTGTACAGACATGAGAGAGTGCATGTTCTCTAAATATAGCCATGGCGTAAAACAAACCAAATAAGGTAAGGCTCGTTGGGATGTACGTGGACATAAAAATGAGCTTAACCCAGAAAAAGACATTAACTGGGGAAAGATGCATGGTGTAAATTTAGAATAAATATTCTAATCATGAACGGTCAATGAGGTTGCAGATGTAAACACTATATGCTTCAAAATATACTCTGAAAGTTGAGTTTGTATTGTAAACCATAAGCCTGCTGTACAGGTCTGTTTCAGTCAATAAAATCTACCTTTGCACCACAGGAGCTGCAGCGTCTAACCAGCTGAGACACATTATTTGCCATTTTCTTCACATGAAGCAGGGAAGATTTTTTATCTTTGGTTAGGTTTGGTTGCAGCACTTTCTAAACTTAGTAAGGAGTAAGCACGTTATTTTGGACTGAGATATCGTGTGCTGCAATTTGAAAAATATACAATTAAATCCAATCCAATCAAACTCCTCATAAGTCTTCCTCAAGTCTAAAGATGTGTGTTTTCATGGTTTAGCCATATGAATTAGGCGTAACAAAACACTTCTCAGCATCTACGTCACTGGAGGCCAAGGTTAAGCTGACAAAAATAATAAGCCAAATAAATACCTTCTCGGCAGAAAAAGATTAATCACTTCGAGGTCTTAGAGTGCCCTCGAAGTGGAAGATTTGGAGCAGGATGACAGATTTAAAGTACCGTCTGTACCAAGGAAACAGCTGAAATCTATTAGAAAAGTACTTGTTTTTTAATAAAGTGCAGTTGTGGTTCAGTAGCAGGTTAGTTTGGATTGTCTGGAGGTATCAGGAAAGAGAAAGTTGGCAACATGTGGCTCAGATGTGAGCCCCCCTGCTCCTGCTGCATCTTAAATATTGATTTCTTTTTGTAGTGTGTATTTATTTAGGTAAGATTCATGGTAATGTTTCATTCTGAACTTGTCTAAACATTTGTGCTCCTGCTGCAATACATCTGTCAGATTCTCATAGCGTTCTTTTTAAAGTCTGATTTACTGCTGCTGATTTTTGATTATATGTATTCCCAGATCCAAACAACAAACTTCTGCTCAGAAAAACAAGAGCTAGGTCAGAGATAGATTGCAGCTGGGTTTCCTATGTACAACAAATAACTTCTTCAGCTCACTTTTTCCTCTCAAGAGCCTTAGTGCAAAAAAGCTCAGAGACGTCCAAATCTGTGCTAAAGTGCTTACTCTTAGTCTCCAGCTGTGTCCCAAATCACTTTTTCTAGCTATAATGGCATCAAGTCAGGTTCTCTTCAGACCTGGACGCAACGAGTGAATAATGCGGAATAAAGCCTGCTGTGTTTTATACAAGCTTTTGTGATTTGTTTACAGCCATTTACAGCACCTTGTCCGCTGCCAAATGTTGCAAAATTGTTCCAACATAATTAATTATAGGGGCTTCATTTGAAATAATTTGAGAGAACATTTTATATCTCCGGTTATTAATTCAAGACTCATTCTGCAACAATGCAACTCACCAAATTATCCTGGTAGAACTACAGTGAGGAAAATAAGTATTTGAACACCCTGCTATTTTGCAAGTTCTCCCACTTAGAAATCATGGAGGGGTCTGAAATTGTCATCGTAGGTGCATGTCCACTGTGAGAGAAATAATCTAAAAAAATCCAAAAATCACAATGTATGAATTTTTAACTATTTATTTGTATGATACAGCTGCAAATAAGTATTTGAACACTGAGAAAATCAATGTTAATATTTGGTAGAGTATCCTTTGTTTGCAATTACAGATGTTAAACGTTTCCTGTAGTTTTTCACCAGGTTTGAACACACTGCAGAAGGGATTTTGGCCCACTCCTCCACACAGATCTTCTCTAGATCAGTCAGGATTCTGGGCTGTTGCTGAGAAACACGGAGTTTGAGCTCCCTCCAAAGATTCTCTATTGGGTTTAGGTCTGGAGACTGGCTAGGCCACGCCAGAACCTTGATATGCTTCTTACAGAGCCACTCCTTGGTTATCCTGGCTGTGTGCTTCGGGTCATTGTCATGTTGGAAGATCCATCTTCAATGATCTAACTGAGGGAAGGAGGTTGTTCCCCAAAATCTCGCAATACATGGCCCCGGTCATCCTCTCCTTAATACAGTGCAGTCGCCCTGTCCCATATGCAGAAAAACACCCCCATGCATGATGCTACCACCCCCATGCTTCACAGTAGGGATGGTGTTCTTGGGATGGTACTCATCATTCTTCTTCCTCCAAACACGGTTAGTGGAATTATGACCAAAAAGTTCTATTTTGGTCTCATCTGACCACATGACTTTCTCCCATGACTCCTCTGGATCATCCAAATGGTCATTGACCAAACTTAAGACGGGCCTTGACATGTGCTGGTTAAAGCAGGGGAACCTTCCGTGCCATGCATGATTTCAAACCATGACGTCTTAGTGTATTACCAACAGTAACCTTGGAAACGTTGGTCCCAGCTCTTTTCAGGTCATTGACCAGCTCCTCCGGTGGAGTTCTGGGCTGATTTCTCTCCTTTCTTAGGTTCATTGAGACCCCACAAGGTGAGATCTTGCATGGAGCCCCAGTCCGAGGGAGATTGACAGTCATGTTTAGCTTCTTCCATTTTCTTATGATTGCTCCAACAGTGGACCTTTTTTCACCAAGCTGCTTGGCAATTTCCCCGTAGCCCTTTCCAGCCTTGTGGAGGTGTACAATTTGGTCTCTAGTGTCTTTGGACAGCTCTTTGGTCTTGGCCATGTTAGTAGTTGGATTCGTACTGATTGTATGGGGTGGACAGGTGTCTTTATGCAGCTAACGACCTCAAACAGGTGCATCTAATTTAGGATAATAAATGGAGTGGAGGTGGACATTTTGAAGGCAGACTAACAGGTCTTTGATGGTCAGAATTGTAGAATTTTCCTCACTGTACGTCTCACACAAACATGGCACTTAATGTTTTTTTGACAGGGTAAGATGATATTCAGTGCATCAGACCAGTTGCCCAGTAACAAGCTAACAGACATTTTTGCCTTACAAAATATGACTGCAGTTGTGCTAGTTTGAGCTTTAACTTTGATCTGTGAAGGAATCTTACTTTTCCTTTTTTTGGCTCTGCTCAATTTTCTACACAGTCCTAGGAAAACTCTGTCTTGCCCATTTTTGTCTGGCAGAGCAGAGTGCAACCACCCACACACATGAAACTCTTTATCAGTTTCTCTTTATCATTGTTGCAGCTGACAGGCATGTGAAACTCTGAACTGACTGAACTATCACAAACAAAAGAGCCATCTAGTGGAGATATTGTTTTGGCCTTTTGAAAGCCTCTATTTCAGTGTAGATTCCTGTATCTGGGGTGGTCCACCCCAGCTGTCCTAACAGTGACCAAATGGAACTCAAGTGTCCATGTATCATGACGTAAATATAAATAACAATATTTTAAACTGCAAGATCTCCAAAAAGTCATTATTGTAGGGATTGGAAGAACAAGCAGAATTATTTTAACTCTGTATTAAAATCTTCATATCACAAAGACAGCCACAAGTTATTTTGTAAGTTCTCGGCTCGTCACTTTCACAGCAGACATTTTGACTTGTCATCGTAGGAAAAGCACAGCAGAAATTGATTACCTTAACCATGGCTCAATTCCATCAGGGGTCTGTTTCAGGAAGGAGGTTTAACAAACTCTGAGTCTATCTCTGATCTCTGAGTTGATTTACCCTGAGATGGGATACTGAGTTTTTGGTTCCAGAACAGCTGATTTGAGTTGGTTACATCAACTCTGAGTAGGTTCACTCAGAGTTAAGTGAGTGTATGTATTTCTTTTAAAATAGCATCACAGCTGCTGCTGTAAAAGAGAGAAAATTGCTGCTAGAGTAAATGTGTACGTGTCAATATAGTGTATTAATATCATACTTAATCATTAGTATAAAGTTGCATTTAGGTGCAATCCTGCGGGCAAAAACGTCCTAGGCCTACTACTAAAACACCCTGAGGCTGCAGCACTATCATTAAAAGAATTATAATTCATAATCTTTTATTTTAAAGGGTTTTACACATACATTTGTAATGGCTCCTACAGGTTTGTGTCAAGGGAAATCTTCAACAACGCTTAAAACACGTTTCAGTGCGAGTCACACTCTTTGGTGCTTTGCTACAGTGGCTTTACTAATACGCTCCGCATCACCAATGTCATAAATAAAATTGCCGTTTGCAAAAAAGCGTAATGTAACAGAAATAATCTGCTGGGATGTAAGAGCATGTCCACGAGGGGTGACGTTGTATATTGTTCTTTTCATTAAAGGAAGCCTCTATGTTTACAGGCTTGTGATGATGTGCAATGTGCCATAGGTGCCAAAAAAAATCTATGTTTGGTACTGCCAGTTGTTTTTGTTTTGTCATGTGTGCAATTCATTTTACACTTTGTGAGAAGAAAAATTGTGGCAGAGAATCGTGGCATCAATGCTAAGCTAAAAAATTGTGATTCATATTTTCCCCCAAATTGTGCAGGCCTATTATGTAGGCTACATAACTGATAGACTGGCAAGAAAAATGGTACCGCTTAAATAGGTAGTTATCTGGAAATGAAAATACATCTGTAGTCGGGGCCTCAATATCATCTCCCGACGTACTGTATGTTTAACTGCGAAGTATAAAACATTTTCTAGTCTGCCTAATAAAGTTAATAAACCAACATTTTTTTTATCAATGCAGATTAACTGCGCTAAAATGCTTCTGATACAGACTGAACAAATGAATGAGGAAATGAAAGAGAGCTGTGTCAGAGGGAGGAGACTGAGAGAGGAGAAAACCTGCTCCCAACCAGGTTAGGTTCACAGGCTCAGTTACCATAGTAACTAACTCTGAAGTTAAGTAACCTGTCTTTCTGAAACGGGCTGGAGTTACCCCTCTCTTTCAGGTTTGACTAACCTCCCCTTCTAAAACAGAAAACCCAGAGTTGACCTCATATCAGGGTTAACTAACTCAGAGTTTTCACTAAACATGCTTTCTGAAACGGATCCCAAGGGTCTCAGTAAGCTATTTCAGTAAGTCAGCATGCACAGTACCACCTGTGCTTCTCCTACTACTCACATGCTGTGAAAAAAGTCTATTCAATATGGTCTCAGTGTTAAGGTAATAGCCTTGGTGGAAAAAATTCCTCTTCCATGGAAAACTGGAACTATCAATCTGCACACTGACACTGACATACATTACCTTTCTCTCTTCCTCCTCTCCCCCACCTTGTGCACAGATTGAGAGCTGTAAATGTATCGGCATCACAGAGCTCAGTATGAAGAAGTCGGTCCGGCCAGCAGCGAGTAAGGTGAGCGGAGATCGAGGGAAGGCAGAGGCCACAGCTACTGCTGGCACCGGGAAGCCTGCAGCTAAGACCAGCACCAATGCACCTCTGTCTAAGGTAAGACTCATCCCGTGGTAAACGCTTTGAATTTGATTAGATGTTTTGTCTTTTTTGGGAGTGAATTTGTTGATTTATATGTTGACAGAAGACAAAACATTAACAGACCAGCAAAAATGTAACAAAGCAAACACAAATAGTGCCTACGGGACAAAAGGTGTGTGTGTGTGTGTGTGTGTGTGTGTGTGTGTGTGTGTGTGTGTGTGTGTGTGTGTGTGTGTGTGTGTGTGTGTGTGTGTGTGTGTGTGTGTGTGTGTGTGTGTGTGTGTGTGTGTGTGTGTGTGTGTGTGTGTGTGTGTGTGTGTGTGTGTGTGTGTGTGTGTGTGTGTGTGTGTGTGTGTGTGTGTGTGTGTGTGTGTGTGTGTGTGTGTGTGTGTGTGTGCCTACGGGACAAAATGTGTGTGTGTGTGTGTGTGTGTGTGTGTGTGTGTGTGTGTGTGTGTGTGTGTGTGTGTGTGTGTGTGTGTGTGTGTGTGTGTGTGTGTGTGTGTGTGTGTGTGTGTGTGTGTGTGTGTGTGTGTGTGTGTGTGTGTGTGTGTGTGTGTGTGTGTGTGTGTGTGTGTGTGTGTGTGTGTGTGTGTGTGTGTGTGTGTGTGTGTGTGTGTGTGTGTGTGTGTGTGTGTGTGTGTGTGTGTGTGTGTGTGTGTGTGTGTGTGTGTGTGTGTGTGTGTGTGTGTGTGTGTGTGTGTGTGTGTGTGTGTGTGTGTGTGTGTGTGTGTGTGTGTGTGTGTGTGTGTGTGTGTGTGTGTGTGTGTGTGTGTGCAATCTGGACAAAGTAAGATGGAAGGGCATGAGGGGAATCACAGGATGAATAGAAAAGATATATAGAAGTGAAAAGTAAGAGGGGCAAAAATAGTAATAATGAATAGGAGTCAGGAGGAGCGCCACCGTTTTTATTTTTTTTGTGCTTTCAGGTAAAAAGCAATGATGATCTTTTAGCAGCTATGGCCGGAGGAAATCCTGCATCAAGTAATGCCGTCAGCAGGACCAAGAGGACTGCAACCGTTGGGACTAATGCTTGCAGCCTAGACAGCAAGCCAAAGACAACTTCAGGTAATAGTCCATGCCTACATATACCCGATTGCCTCATTTGATTCTTCCACTATACATGGGTGCTGATTTGCTTTGTATTGTGATTCTATTGCGATTTAATAATATTGAGTATTGCGACATTCTTTTCCTTTTTAACAAAAACAAAAGTTGAATAATCCACTTCTAGAGACAATAACATCATGAGACATTTCTAATAGCTAATGGTTTTCTAAAAGGAATGCACCTCCCAATGTCAGTCAGTCAGTCTGATATTGATTTAATTTGTATGTTTTTTCTGCATTTTCTGCTGTCCCTCTGTTTTGCTGGAAACGGATATGATGTAGTGGCTGTTGGCGGTACCGTATAAACAGAAAATATTAAGCTAAGTCATTGGTTAAAAAAAACTAAAAATATTGACTGTTGGGAAAAGAATCACACAAAACAAATCACGATACATATGATTTTCAAATAGCTTTTCCCACCCGTACTAAAAATGTAAAGATTACTTTATTCTCTCTCATCAGGTACTTCTTTCAAGCGTACAACCTCTTCCATTTCCAAGGAGACAAATTTGTCACGAGACCGTCTCCGGACCTCCAGGACCTCAACCAATAAGAAGCAGTTGGTATCAGGGACCACAGCGGGGGATGTAGCTTCAGGGAAGCGCTCTCGCAGCCACATCCTGGCGGAGTCTGACGGCCGCATGAGCAAGTCTAAATCAGAAGGCCAGATCAGCGATAAGGTGGCTCTGGAGACCAAAGTGAAAGACCTGTTGGGTTTGGCTAAAAGCAAAGATGTGGAGATCCTCCACCTTCGCAGTGAGCTGCGGGACATGAGGGCCCAGCTTGGCTTAGGAGGGAAGGAAGCAGCGCAGCAGGAAGAAGCTGCGGAGGAAGAGGAGGAGGAGGAAGAGAAGAAGCCCCTGGTGTCAGCCATCACAGCAGCTGACGTGGAGTCCACGCTGATTCTCTTACAAGAGCAGAACCACGCCATTAGGGAGGAGCTCAACCTGCTCAAGAGTGAGAACCGCATGCTAAAAGACCGGCTCAACGCGCTGGGCTTCTCTCTGGAGCAGAGGCTCGATGCCTCTGACAAGCTGTTCACCTACGCCTCCCTGAGCCCGGACCTGACAGCAGGTAGTGGGCAGAGTGATGGCGGGGGAACAGGTACGCTGACGTCCTCTGTGGAAGGCTCTGCCCCGGGCTCCTTGGAGGATCTGCTCACAGGTAGGGGTGTTGCAGGATACATTGATGTGCATCAATCCATCGATTCAAAGATCCACGATCCAATATTACTGATGCAAAGTGAAAATATTGATACATAATGTCTGTAAGGTGCCCCTTTATTTTAGAGTCCCACTGTCGCCCCCATGAGGAATTTGTTTGTCTTTTAAGATTATTTTTGGGGCATTTTAGGCCTTTTATATTCATAGGACAGCTGAAGACATGAAAGGGGAGAGAGGGTGGGGATAATATGTAGCAAAGGGTCGCAGATCGTATTCGAACCCGCGGCCGCTGCATCAAGTTGTAAACCTCAACATATGGGAGTGCGCTTTACCAAGTGAGCTACCCAGGGATGAAAAATTCTTAGTAATGACAACAAAATTGCAAGCACATGAAACAAGCCTTCCGTAATCCCGCACCACCTCCCCCCATCCTCCACGCAATGCTAGATTTTCTGCACGCAAAAGACACTCGACAACACCATTTTCTGAACATAGCCATACAGAGACATATAGAGAGAATTGTGTGGAGCTGATTGTCTTAATTAGCTTTGTATCAACTCATTTGCCAACGGCTTGAATGTAACAGACGTTCATTAATATGAGAAAAGTTGTCAACGTCACACGTCCCTGAGTTGAATGGAATCAAGTTTGTATCGTCACTTTAAGATATCGGTGTCCCAATAATCAATATTATATTGTATGTGATTTACACACCCCTACTGACAGGACACCAGCACGGAGGCTCAGCAGACAACCTGGACAGTGAATCCAGCGAGGTCTACCAGGCTGTCACCTCCAGCGACGATGCTTTGGACGCCCCTTCCGGAGCGTCCTCGTCATCTGAATCGGAGTGCGCCCCCAGCAGGGAGCGCTCGCGGCGGGGGCAGCAGCGGCAACGCCAGTGAGGTGTCAGTGGCCTGTCTGACGGAGCGCATCCACCAGATGGAGGAGAACCAGCACAGCACCGCCGAGGAGCTCCAGGCCACGCTACAGGAGCTGGCAGACCTGCAGCAAATCACCCAGGAGCTGAACGGAGAGAACGAGCGGCTGGGCGAAGAGAAGGTCATCCTCATGGACTCCCTGTGCCAACAGAGCGACAAGCTGGAGCTGTATGGGCGACAGATTGAGTATCTGCGCTCTCTGTTGGACGATCATCACATATCGTACGGACTAGAGGAGGACATTAAGAGTGGCCGCTACTTGGAGCTGGAGCAGCGCTACGAAGAACTAGCAGACAACGCCCGCTTTGAGAGAGAACAGCTGCTGGGGGTTCAACAACATCTGTCCAACACACTAAAGATGGCCGAGCAGGACAACGCCGAGGCCCAGGAGATGATCGGAGCGCTAAAAGAGAGGAACCACCAGATGGAGCGCATCATGGAGTCCGAAAGACAGGGTCGAGCTGCCATGGGGGCTGCACTCGAGGAGTACAAGGCAGCGGTGAGCAGTGACCAGGCGGAGCTGAGTCGCTGCAGAACCCAGCTAGACCAGGAGAGGCAGAGGGTTGCCGAGCTGTACTCTCTTCACACCGCAGGGGACAAAAACGACATCTGCCAACTGCTGGAAGGAGTGCATCAGGGGAAAGAAGAGGCGGAGGCCAAGGCGGCCAAGTTGCAGAAGGAGCTGGAACAAGCCCACAGTGAGCTCACTCGGCTGCAGGAGTCTTTCAGTAAGGTTAGTTCAAACTTTTTTAGATTTTGAGATGTATAACCGGAGGTTACTATAGAGACATCTATTTCCTGAAGGAATAAAACAATAAATGCGTTTAACCTAAAAAAAAAAGTATTCTAGGCTGCAAGAACTCGGATGTAAGCGTTTTTGGGTCACCAAAATGAGGTCCCGTTTATAGTGCAGAGCCAGATTTTATCTTGAAAATGTCACATATTCATCTGTCAAGCCTCCAGAGTTGTTCTTTAGCAAGCGTGGGACGCATTCCCTCTTAGTACCTCGCCAACATAACCCTAGACAGAGGATAACTGTGTCGATATGTACTTAACACATACACACTGTACACAAAATGTCTCTATAAATTACTGTATGACACTGCTGGAGCTTTGTTGCACATTAAGTCAGCTAATTACTTCATGGCTTGTTAATGAAATAAAGGATAGCCCTCTTCCTATGTACGTGCAGCTGGACAGGGAATACAGAGACTTCCAGGAGCAGGTGCAGCAGCAGATGGCCGAGCAGGAGCGCGTGCTGGAGAAACAGCGTGCGGAGCTGCAGGAGAAAGACACAGAGATCGCAGACATGAAGGAAACCATCTTTGAGCTGGAGGATGAGGTGGAGCAGCACCGAGCTCTCAAGCTCCACGACAACCTCATCATCACAGACCTGGAGAGTAAGTTGGCTGGTCAGAACAGTGTAAACTCATTGTACAGGTCAGACTTTGACTGGCTAGTAGGTTTATATACCTATTTGAACAAGCTGTCTCACATTGCCAGACCTGTCTGCACTGTGGAGTAAGGGCTGGCTATACCACACATACATTCTAGGATAGGAGTACAGAACGCTCTGGGTTGTTTGCATTTCTTTAAACCAATCACAATCGTCTTGGCCGGCGCCAAGATTTTAGATTCAGCGTCATTTGCATAAAGCATTTGCAGCTAAAAAGAAAACATCACATAATACTAAATTAAGTTCACAGAGTTATCTAGAGTTACATTCGCTATTTAAATAAGCTGGTTACATGGTTAAACTGAATTTGCTCTTAACAGTTTATTGCCATGTGTACTTGGTCTACAGCAATCCACTCCGGTCCCCACCAATCGGTCCCAAATGTGCCAGTTAGATAGTAAATGACGTAAACATATTCTTTGTCATTCAATCATTTTCCTAAAGAACCATGCAGGCCTGTCCTATTGCACAATCCAAATATTTGTTTTAAACTTTCATTTTCAACGCGTAATGTTAGCTTAGTAGCTCCAAGGGTGTTCTTGTTTTGCAGGGGAAAGCCTTGTCAGCCTTATCCTGGCAATGTACTTTTGTTGATCCCGACTGTGAAACCAAAACCAACATCTGCTGTAATAAGATATCCATTACCAATATAATCCCATTATCAAGTGTTTTTAAAACTCTTAGTATGAATCTTAGGCATAAGTGTAGTAAAATGTGTGTGTTTGACCAACAATTATTTACTTCCTATTTCAGACTCTCTGAAGAAGCTGCAGGACCAGAAGCATGACATGGAAAGAGAGATTAAGATTCTTCACCGCAGGCTGAGGGTGAGTGCTGCAGGGGGGCAGTGACCTACTGTATGTGAGGACCAGGACAGACTGGGATAGACTAGGGTCAAATAATATTTGCATACAGCTCTTTGTTACCTCCCCCAAGGAGGTAATGTTTTTGGTTTTTGTTTGTCTGTTTGTCGGCAGGATCAGAGAAAAAACACTGAGCTGATTTTTATGAAACTTGGTGGAAGAGTGTAGCATGGGCCAAGGAAGAACCCATTACATTTTAAAGCAGATTTGAATCATGGGGTGGATAAACAATATATTTTTTACTTTTACTTTTGTTAACAGGGTGAGATGGGGCATGGCCATGGCAGAGGTCTACTCTCTCCAAGTGCCCTTCTAGTAATTGAGCAATTTAGGCCAGTATATAGGAAATAGTGCATTAATGTTTACACTGGTTAAAACCAATGCAAACAAGTATTTGCAAATGCACCTGTGCCAATCTTTGCACCCATGGGTGTGCTGGTCTTACAGGGAGGTGTATTGTTATGTTGCGGCAGCAGAAAGTGATCATGCCATTGACCAAGAAAAACCTGGTCTAAAGTCGGTAACGCAGCATTTTATTGTTATTTTAGCAGCGCATTAGTAAAATGTGCCTTGGCTCGTGCACAGGGCGCACACACTATGCTTGTTACACACACACACACACAGGGATTCGCAGCAGCACACACGCATGCAAAAGATTAAAAATAAAAAGTATTACAGTGCAAAGCCTCCATCATAATAGCATTGCGCCAAGGTACAAACGGGCCTGGCTTTTAAAGGTTGATTGGTTTATTGCATGTTACGTCCAAAACACACCTATGATTAATGAAGACACTAAGTACAACCCTTTTTAACCATGCGCCTGGTACACAGACCCTTTTTTCCATCGTCAAACTAGGAAAAGTGGATTTGGACACGCCCGAAACGCACCTGCGCCGTGCGCTTCACGCCATGCACTAAGATTGTTAATATAGGGCCCATTGTAGTTTATGTCCTCATGATCTGAAATATAATTTAAAGGGACTGTACTCGATATTCAACACATTAATGTAGCAGCAAAAACAAGTTTTGTGTCTTTTAGCTCGTTGTTTTGTTTTTTTGCGGCCTGCAATTTTACTGTTTTGGTTTAATTTCACGGCTCTCATCAACCCTGTCTCTACACGCTGCAGGCAGTTGTATTCATCCAGATAGCAGAAAGACACAGTCAGCGACATAGAGGAGTATTTAGCAGCTTAATAGCCAATAGGTATTGGTGGAGACCAAAGCAGAGCTTAAGGGAAAGTGGATATTGGACTTATATTCATTGGGTGGCGTGAACCATTTCTTTATGATGGGAGTTTTGTGTGTGTGTGTGTGTGTGTGTGTGTGTGTGTGTGTGTGTGTGTGTGTGTGTGTGTGTGTGTGTGTGTGTGTATGTGTGTATATATATATATATATATATATATATATAAATATATATATATATATATATATAATGTAAAGAACACTGCAAGTAAACAGTCTGAAAGGTTGAATAAATGCTGTTGACAGTATTGCAGTATTGCACAGAGGAGGTATTGATATTGTTAGGTGTACATTAGTTTCGCATTGCCAGACCTTCCTCCACAGTGCAGTGGAGGAGGGTCTGGCTAGTCCACACACATTCCGGGATGGGAGAAAAACGTTTTCTGGTTTATTGGCATTTCTTTAACCTAATCACAATCGTCATGGGCGGCGCTAGGTGTTGCACGGGGCCCTGGTGCCGCTGCAAAATAGCCTCGGAAAGGAACTTGTTTTGGTAGAAAGTGTATGTTTTAAAAGTTGTTTTAGTCGTGTAACAGAGAACTCCGATTGGACAGATAGTCTAGCTAGCTGCCTGGATTTACCCTGCAGAGATCTGAGGAGCAGTTAACCACAGTCTTTAGAAATCCAATCGGAGTTTAAAATTCCAACACAAAGAAAGTGGAAGGTAACGGACATCTGGCCTAAAAGGACATACAGTGAAATTTCTGGCGGCAACTGAGCAATCCCGGAAGTGACACGTTGTGGATGTAGACTAGGTGTACATTGATATTGCACGTGAGTGTTATGGTACGTGTGGTCTACTTGGAGTGTGGATTATAAAGTCTTGACAGCAACAGGAAGGACAAACCTGCAGTGTTTCTCCTTCACCTTGCAAGCAGCAAGCAGCCTGTCGCTGAAGGATCTGCTCAGTGCTGTCAGTGTCCTTAGTCTATATCCTTCTCGTTCCACTTCCGGGAATGCTCCGGTGCTGCAGGAAATTTCACCAGATGCGTGTATTATCCGTTTCCTTCATTGTGTTGGAATTTTAAATTTGGTGGATTTCTGAAGACTATGGTTAACTGCTCCTCAGATGTCTGCATTGTAAACTGAGACAGCTAACTAGGCTATCTGTCCAATCTGAGTTTTCTCTCGAATGACTATTTTACGGCAGCTCTGTACAGAGCTTAGCACCGCCCATGACGACTGATTGGTTAAAAGAAATGCCATTAAACCAGAGCGCCCATCCTCGAATGCTATGTGGAGTAGCCATCCTCCTTCAGCGTGCTTTGGAGGAGGGTCTGACAAAGTGAAATTGGAGTGTCCTGTATGGGCTGGGACATGTTGTCCATCAGGGATGAAAGCTTAGCCATCATTCTCCTTTCTCCCACCATCTGTGTGTGTGGTGTAGGAGGAGTCAATGGAGTGGCGTCAGTTCCAAGCCGATCTGCAGACAGCTGTTGTCATTGCTAATGACATCAAGTCTGAAGCACAGGAGGAGATCGGGGACCTGCGGCGCCGGCTGCAGGAAACCCAGGAGAAGAACGAGAAGCTGTGCAAGGAGCTGGACGAGGTCAAGAGCCGCAAGTAAGAGCTGCAGAGAGTTGTTTAGAAGAGCTGCAGCGGTCACGCTGATATCGTCTGTCTTATATTTGTAAACAAAACGAGGGTAGATTAAACTTTGCTCATTTAAATTATGATTCTGGACGCTCAGTAGCAGGGTAGCATTCATTTATCATTGGTGACAGCCCACAGTCACAGAACAAATGATTTATTTTTAATGACAATTTCAGCATAAATGTTCCTACAACATGATATAAGCCCCTGAACAATAGTTCCATTCTCAAACCATATTTACTAATTTTAAATGTACGCAATATTCCGGATTTTTCCCTTATTCCAAAAAGACAATATTCCAACTTAGTTGTTTACATGACTAATGAAAATGAATGTTCCACTAATATTCCCGTTTACATGGAGCTGTGCAAAAGTTTTCCACCGTCGGCAGATTGTGTGAACACAGCCTCCGTATTTCATTCCTTAAATCACCTTTATGAAAACGTGGGCGTTTCAATGTTTGTGCATATCCTAAAAACCTGTTGATATCTAATTTCTTTCATAAATTCATTCTTTTGAGCATGCATATCGCAGCACTGTTTGGTTTGTGTACAAAAACCATAGCAACACTGAACACACAAAGCTGTAAGACATAAACAGGCAGGGGGCCGTAAACTGTTGTAAATCCCCCAATTGAGACGCATATTCTAAATTCAGAAAAAAAGGCCTTATTCTGAATATGCAAATGAAATATGATGACTTGTATCTAAATCAGAATATTGTCATGTTTGGAATAATAGTTGAATATTAATGTGTTAATGTAGAAATTGAGGAGCTCTGAGCATGCATACTGAGTAGAGTACTGTATGTTTTCCAGGCAGGATGAGGAGAGAGGCCGAGTGTATAACTACATGAATGCAGTGGAGAGGGACCTGGCTGCTCTCAGGCAGGGGATGGGTCTCAGCCGGCGATCCTCCACCTCCTCAGAGCCCTCGCCGACCGTCAAAACACTCATCAAAAGCTTCGACAGTGCGTCACAAGGTGCTACACAATAACAATATGCTCCACTTCCCTCACTTTTTAAAAAACTTTCCCTTTATCCACTTTCCTCACTTTGATATGTTGCTGCTGGTTTTAATAATAACATTTATACATAATATGTCTGTCCAAGGCTCTTGACACAGTTCATGACATGAGGGGAGTGTATTTGGTTACCTGTGCAGAGCAGGTCTGAACTGAGCTGTATGTTTCGGTTCCTTTTCACTCTTAACTTAGGTCCACCTTCCAATGGCAGTGCCTCTGTGACTCCAACCGCCTCGGCTGCTCCGCTGCCACGCACCCCCCTCAGCCCCAGTCCCATGAAGACGCCACCAGCAGCTGCCGTTTCACCCATACAGGTACAGGAGGAAAAGCTTTGGATGGATATGTTTCTATGGTGTTACCCTACCAGTTCTCTTTTGTAGTGATCCGTTAGGAAAAGATCTTTATTGGCCACAACGCGAAACATAGTCTTTGACTTCACTAGACTTCATTAAAAGCCACCCAAGGCAATTCATGAGGATAGAAATGGAAGGAAAGGAAAATGTACTATCAACAAACAACATGATTTAAAAAGACATGAATATAGTTACTTACAAATTTTAAATCATATTAAAGTTGGAGGGAATGGATGTACAATTTAGTTTGTAATAATTACAAGGTTTTAACAAAGCTGGATCAAAAACTCTTGACTCTAAAGAAAAAAAAAAGACAAAGAAAAGTATTCTTTATGTGTAGGATAATTGCAAAAGTTGTTATTTTTTGCCGTTTCAGAGACACTCCATATCTGGCTCTATGTCAGCAGCCAAGCCGCACTCCTCCCTGAGTGATAAGAGGCCCAGCTACACAGACATCACCATGCCAGGTGAGGCACCTGACCCAGGGATCACTTCAATACACTTCATATGTTGTATTCATAAGGACAGTTTCCTTGTTTCAGAACTGTTATTCCCATAAATGTTGGAATAAATGTGTAAAGGGGCAGAATAATGTACTGTTAAATATGGGTCACACACAGGAAATGGCAGAGTCCTCCGTCCTCTGCTATACCTCCGTTCCAGTAAACTTAAAGATTAACAGACATGGGCCTCCCCTGTATCATGGGAAATAACATGGCAGCTTCTCCCCAGAGGCCTGGAGTTGTGAGTTAGCAGGTTTACTGTATGTTGACTTCATGTTCTAGTTAATCAAAACACTAGAGTGGATCATAAGAGGGAATGATGAACCACCAGATAGTGTGGAATTTCCCACAGTTTTCTTCTCACCAGTAACGGGTTCAAGTGTTTTATGTGAACGTGCAGACTTTGCCATAGCCTCCAATGTTCTGTGTATTTTTCTCTGATTTATTGTTTTCTTGCTGAGCGAAGCAGCCTCGTTCGTCCAGTATTCCCTGATCTTAGAGAGGCTGGAATGTGGCTCATTGCTGACCCTGTTTTCTAATTTCAGAAGAAGCCCCTTACAGAAACACTCGCTATACATGTGATGTAAATCCTGTGATGTATCCACAGCTGAGCACCTTCTCAGGGGAACTTCGGCTAGCCGGCCTGCGGCTGTCCTCCAGAGGGTCTCCAACATGGACTCCACCAAGGCAATATCAGGTGAGAGATGCTAGCTAATCTTATAAGAACTTGTTTAAAACTAACTCAGTCATTAGTTTAGTTAAAAAAAAGAAAGGGTCTATAATTGTGTCCCCCACTGAGCAGTGTCCCGCCGGAGCAGTGAGGAGATAAAGAGGGACATGTCTGCCCCAGACGCCTCCTCAACCACCCTGATGGCTATGAGTGCTGCCTCCTCCCCGCTCTCCCTGTCCTCCTCCTCTCCCACCGCCTCCGTCACCCCCACAGCACGCAGTCGTCTAAGGTACCACTTTCTGGGGTTGTATAACTGGGTTGCGTTATTTGCCTGTTATTGCAACAAATGTGCTCACACTGCCCGTTTACAGGCATTGTCTCGGTTTTGCATTCTCGTCAGTGATTTAAATCTGTCAGTTGTCTTTGTGACATCACCTCGTCACATCCTAGTTGTGATTGGTTTCCAGGCAAACCTACAGCCCAAGACAGCTTTCCTAGCTGACTAAGCAAACACGTTTACCATGCAACTGGTTTACCTCACTGACATGGTAAAACTTTTAAGATTGGCAGCGTGTTTGCTTACATGTCTGTTCTGTGTGTCTGTTACAGAGAAGAGAGAAAGGACCCGCTGTCAGCACTGGCTAGAGAGTATGGAGGCTCCAAGAGAAATGCTTTACTAAAGTGGTGCCAGAAGAAGACTGAGGGTTATCAGGTGGGTCTCTGGAAGGTACCAGCTGATCTGATCACACATGATGAAGTGTCTGTAACTATAACTATTCTCCAGTGGCTTAGGCACTAAATAAGAAACCTAGTTAAAAGAGAAATATACAACAAGTAGATCTGGCCAGGCAATCTGATTGGTCAACTAGACATTTAGAACGTCATGCAGTCTATGGATACAACACCATACTCCTCTCTAGAATATTACTCAGCCATTTCCATGACATTCCAAGTTTAATGAAAAATAAAATAAAAATTTGAAACATTTTTATTCATGAAAATATATCATGAATGAGTGGAACATGTAGCAAGCTCTCCAAAATATTTATATGACGTGATTCATGGGAATAAATGACAACATCTTGGAAATGTTTGGATCACATCAGCTGTGCTGTTGACACAGTGCTATGTTTAAAAATAGCCTGCTACAGTGCCTTGCGAAAGTATTCGGCCCCCTTGAAGTTTTCAACCTTTTGACACATTTCAGGCTTCAAACATAAAGATATAAAAATTTTATTTTTTGTGAAGAATCACCAACAAGTGGGACACAATTGTGAAGTGGAACAAAATCTATTGGCTATTTTTAATTTTTTTAGCAAATACAAAACTGAAAAGTGGTGCGTGCAAAATGATTGGGCCCCCTTGCGTTAATACTTTGTAGAGCCACCTTTTGCTGCGATTACAGCTGCAAGTTGCTTGGGGTATGTCTTTATCAGTTTTGCACATCGAGAGACTGACATTCTTGCCCATTCTTCCTTGCAAAACAGCTCGAGCTCAGTGAGGTTGGATGGAGAGCGTTTGTGAACAGCAGTTTTCAGCTCTTTCCACAGATTCTCGATTGGATTCAGGTCTGGACTTTGACTTGGCCATTCTAACACCTGGATACGTTTATTTGTAAACCATTCCTTTGTGGATTTTGCTGTATGTTTGGGATCATTGTCTTGTTGGAAGATAAATCTCCGTCCCAGTTTCAGGTCTTTTGCAGACTCCAACAGGTTTTCATCCAGAATGGTCCTGTATTTGGCTGCATCCATCTTCCCCTCAATTTTAACCATCTTCCCTGTCCCTGCTGAAGAAAAGCAGGCCCAAACCATGATGCTGCCACCACCATGTTTGACAGTGGGGATGGTGTGTTGAGGGTGATGAGCTGTGTTGCTTTTACGCCAAACATATCGTTTTGCATTGTGGCCAAAAAGTTTGATTTTGGTTTCATCTGACCAGAGCACCTTCTTCCACATGTTTGGTGTGTCTCCCAGGTGGCTTGTGGCAAACTTTAGACGAGGCTTTTTATGGATATCTTTGAGAAATGGCTTTCTTCTTGCCACTCTTCCATAAAGGCCAGATTTGTGCAGTGTACGACTGATTGTTGTCCTATGGACAGACTCTCCCACCTCAGCTGTAGTTCTCTGCAGTTCATCCAGAGTGATCATGGGCCTCTTGGCTGCATCTCTGATCAGTCTTCTCCTTGTCTGAGCTGAAAGTTTAGAGGGACGGCCAGGTCTTGGTAGATTTGCAGTGGTCTGATACTCCTTCCATTTCAAAATGATCGCTTGCACAGTGCTCCTTGGGATGTTTAAAGCTTGGGAAATCTTTTTGTATCCAAATCCGGCTTTAAACTTCTCCACAACAGTATTACGGACCTGCCTGGTGTGTTCCTTGGTCTTCATGATGCTCTCTGCACTTTCAACAGAACCCTGAGACTATCACAGAGCAGGTGCATTTATACAGAGACTTGATCACACCCAGGTGGATTCTATTTATCACCATCAGTCATTTAGGACAACATTGGATCATTCAGAGATCCTCGCTGAACTTCTGGAGTGAGTTTGCTGCACTGAAAGTAAAGGGGCCCAATAATTTTGCACGCACCACTTTTCAGTTTTTTATTTGCTAAAAAAGTTTAAAATATCCAATAGATTTTGTTCCACTTCACAATTGTGTCCCACTTGTTGGTGATTCTTCACAAAAAAATAATTTTTTTTATATCTTTATGTTTGAAGCTTGAAATGTGTCAAAAGGTTAAAAACTTCAAGGGGGCCGAACACTTTCGCAAGGCACTGTACATGTGTTTTTGTGCAATTTTGCGGATTTATAGCATCTAAATTTGTCTAAAGAAAAATATTTATATCAGCAGGTATCTTAGTTACAACAATATTTTGCTAGCAAAGCAGTTTAGTAGTATTTGTGCGGTATTTGTTCAGTTTGGGAAATCCGACTATCTCTACAAAGCTAACGTAAGCTGAAGTTGACTTGCTTGCTCTCTTTTAATATAGTCTATAGGCTGACAAAACACGGAGGCAATATAAATTGTCTCTGTTGCTTTTTCTTATTTATTTTCAGATGAAATTGCCACAATATGAATACATTTTGATTTTGTACCCTTTTATAATAGCAGTTTTACTCGAGAGTGATGCTAACAGAACCTCGGTCCTAGCTGCATCACTGCCGTGCTAATAATGAGGTTAAATTACATCCTCTTGTGTGTAATACCATATCTGAAGTCTCTTTCACAAAATTCCGCCTTGGTGCAGAACTACAGCCACTAGAGCCAGTCCCACAATGAGCCTTCCTTAGTACTGTAGTTCCCAGTTAGTATGCGGTTAGAATATGGCTGTGTCATGTGACCTTGTTATTTGTACACCCTGTGATTATACAAATCACAACATGTAAATAGGAACATGTTGGCGTTATTTTGTCACTTATTGGGAGCAGTAGGATAGATGTAGCCAGTTACCTGCAGGATCTGTGCTAGGCTAAGCTAACACTGGAGGCGTCAGTCAGAGTTGCAGCACGCACAGAGATGTATTGACTTGTCTAATTCTGGGGGTAACGGTGAATAAGCCAAAGTCCCAATAAGTCGCCGTATTCCTTTAAGGGCTCTAATTTACGATTATTTTTTATTGTCAATTAATCTGTCTGTAAAATGTCAGAAAATTGTCAAAAAAGTTGATAGGTGTTTTCAAAAGCCCAAGATGACGGCCTCAAGTGTCTTGTCATGTCCACAACTCAAATATATCCAGTTTACCGTCACAGACGAGGAGCCCGACCAATATATCGGTGGGCTGATATTATTGGCCAATATTAGGCATTTCCTGATCTATCGGTACCGCCATTTATTATCTCCAATTTAAAAAAGAAATAAATAAATAAAAAATGTAATTTAAAATAAAAAAAGGACTGTCAACCATGTTATGAGTCTTGCCGTTGCATAGTTTGTCCACCAGAGGGCGCTCTACAACGTCCCTGTTGGCAACACTGATTATTTTTTTGTTAATGTGTTTTTGTTCAAAGTACTTTAAGTTTTATATCTTAAGTTTGTATTTTTATACATTTTATTTATCAGACCTTTAATATATTTTGATGTTCCACTGTTCTGTTGTGACAATAAAACAAATTATTATTATTATTTATTATTATTATTATTTTAGTGAGAACTCATAAATAACTACAAATAACTAATGATAGGGAATCTGTTTATGTTTTGTACCGTGTTTCTGGATTATTATTTTTTTTATATACACTACCGGTCAAAAGTTTGGGGTCACTTATACATTTCCATACCACTCCATTATAGACAAAATACCTGCTAATTTGGGTGGGGGGGCTGATCCTTAATGCAATATCTACATTGCCCATTACCAGCAACCATTCATCCAATGTTCCAAAGGCACATTCTGTGTACTAATCTATCATTTAAAAATAAAAAAAACTAGAAAAACATTGGAGAACCATTTTACTATTATGTAAGCACATAATGTAATCTGAAAACGGCTGCCCTGGTTAAAAAAACAATGCAACTGATCTCAGCTGGCATTCTGTCTACAATGGAGTGCAATGGGAATTTCTATGTGACCCCAAACTTTTGACCGGTAGTGTACATATCGGCGTATCAGATTTTTAAATAACCAAATATTCGTATTGTTATCAGCCTTAAAAATCCTTTATTGGTTGGGCTCTATAGAGGAGTAAAGAAGCTAGTAAATATTCACATTGAAGAAACTGGAATCAAAACATTTTTACTTCTTTTTTTCATGAAAAATGACTCAAACTGATTGATCAATTATCAAAATAGTGGCGATTAATTTAATAGTTAATCGACTAATCTTCGCAGCTTTACTTTCCTTTCAGTCTAATGTGGTGGTGTTGTTGCAGATACATAGCACCGTGGCAACTGCTGTCTCCTTGCAGGTCTTATTGGTTAATGGCAGTTGACTCAAATCAGAGAACGCCTGTCTAAAGTGTGCAGCGAGGATAAATGTCAAAGCATTGACCTAGAAATGACTGTGCTTAAAATGACAATCAACAGGTGTGTCAAGAGTCACTTGCCATATTGAAGTGATGTTTACCCCTTTTAACAGATGTAGCTTATGGTTACCATGACACCTTAGGTCCTCTACAGGAAGTGTGCAACATTTAACACATCCTGCGAGTTACCTACCTGACGAAAACATCAGGCTTTCTCTGAATCATTTTGTACTATTCAGATTATCGCTGTGACGCGTGTGCATCTAGTTACATATAACCTTAGTGGTTGTTTGGAATAACAGATTTACAGCCCCTGCAAATGTCAGATAGAAGTTGATGGTGGAAAAGATGATAAAGGTGATATGGAGGAGCAGTGTTAAAAACTCGTATAAAATCATACAACTGTCATCAGATCAGGCCTGCTGTTCCCTGCAGTTAAATCATTTTAAATAGTTCCATGATAACTGAATTTATTGTGATCATATTATTGTTGAAAGCTGTAATGCACAGTGTACTGGCAGGACTTTCATGACCTGGGATAAAATATTGTACCCTCTCTCTTAGCCAGAAATTGGTTTTCCATTGACTGTAAATGCTCTGTCGAGTTAACTCAGAGTTGAAGGGCATTGTTGTTGCTTTGTTTTTCAGAATATTGATATAACAAACTTCAGCAGCAGCTGGAATGATGGCCTGGCCTTCTGCGCTGTGCTTCACACCTACCTGCCTGCCCACATCCCTTACCAGGAGCTCACCAGCCAGGAGAAGGCAAGTAGAGCTCTGGGGAAAGCCCAGACCTTTAAGTCATCATCACTCTATCATTACCGTAGTTAGACATGGTATTTCACCGAGTGTGACTTTGACTCTCTTCTTTTCTCAGAGAAGAAACTTCACCTTAGCTTTCCAAGCTGCAGAGAGTGTGGGCATCAAATGCACTTTGGTAAGCTTTATACCAATATGAAATGACTATATTGAAATAAATTAGGGCTGTCAAAATTAACGCGTTAATAACCAGTTCCCTTTTGACGCCACTAATTTATTTTTAGCGCCTGATTAATGCATGTACGTTCTGTGATTCTGCGCTATAGTTTGGGAAATCAGGAAGCTGGTTGAGTTTTTCAAATTCCTTCCAGATCCATTCCAATCCAACTTTATTTGCAAAGCACATTTAAATCAACCAGGTTGACCAAAATGCTGGACATTGACATGATTACTGACAGCTTTAAAAACACACTAGTAACAGAAAGGAACATTTAAAACAAGAACAAACTAGAAAATACAGAATACAACTCTCTAACAGGTTTACAGGCCAATGTACAGTATAAAAGTGAGTTTTAAGTCATGATTTAAATTTAGATGGTACTCTCAACAAGACTCAAGTTATTTGCATGTACTGTCGATGTGAACTGAGTTACCACCGGAGTACTTTGAGTTTCAAATACCACTTTAAAACACATTAAAAACTTGAAAAACCTCCCTTTTAACGTACATTTAGAAAGGATTAAAAAACAAAAGTGTGATTAATTTGCAATTAAGTGCGAGTTAACTATGACTCTCATGTGATTAAATGTGATTTAAAAATTGTAATTAATTAATAGCCTTAAAATAAATATATACCAAACTCCTAGTGTAAAAAAAAGGTGTATAGCAAAACTGGGTCAGATTTGAAATGCCATAATTTGGACATTATGTATACTCTGAGGAATGTGCACAGAAGAATGTACATAGGGAATGGGTTTTCTTTCTCTTTTTGCTCTTTTTAGAAGGCTTTATGTTTGACTCACATGTGCTTGTCCCCTATGTTTTTATTCCCTATCCCTATGTTATTATTTTCATACGGTAATATAAATACATGTCAACCACCTACATTGCTGTAATCATTTACCAGGCATGAACTACAGTATGTTTTGCGGTTGTACTGTGTGTCGTCTATGGTTCTGCTTTTAAACTCATAAACCTCACTCAGCTGTGAGTATAAAATGATGTTCAAAACATTGAGAATATTTCCATTTGATGGAAACGCTCAGCTAAAAACTCCACAGAATCTTGAGTCTGAATACACAGTATGTCGCTCCATGTGAACATTTTATAGCCTCAACGAAGACTTGAAACAATTTCCCAACTTTAAATCTACGCAACAGGGAAATGCGTTTATTCGCTTTTTTGTTGAGTGAGATTGATACAACTCCCATTTCTGTACGGTTAAGGGAGCCATGGGATGCTTAGCTTAGCTTAGCATTAAGACTGGGAACATGGAAACGGCTAGCTTGGCTCTGTCCAAAGTAAAGGTAACAAAATTCACTTTCACAACAGCAGTACAAAAACTAGCGCTGTGACTTCCTGGAGCCTCAGCTGGTTGACTGGCAATCTCACAGCAACAACAGGTCTCCGAAAGTCATTCGGCCAAGAAATAGTCCAGCACATAACTCCGCCTTTTAATAGATACATTTGTTAGTTTGACACAAAAAAACAAAAAACATGACTCAAGGTTCACTTACTAGAGTCCCTTTCACACATGTACTGCAAACCTGAATTTATCTAGGAGGAGGAGCTGTATGTGAGAAGGCAAATTTCTGAATCATGGCTTGGACATCAGACGGTCTTTAGCCTGCTAGCTACTCAGTACAAAGTCTGCGTAACATCCGATAGAGCCCAACGCGGGAGAAGGGTGATTCACACATAGATGGCAACGAGAATAACTTACTAGAGAGACAACAAGATTTTGCAACTCTGCTTATAAGGTCCGATGCCGAAATTTTCAGACAAATTCAAGGAAGAGACTTGGTTTTTTAAGAACAAATTATTAACCGGCTCTGTGACGCTGTGTAATCTGTGTCATAATCCGTCTGCTCTACCGAGGCGCCACCCCTCGTCTAAACCAGACAAGAGTATTTCAAGTAAATGAAATCTCCTGTTGTGTGCTACATGTGTGAAAGGAAAACTCTGGAACATGTCAGGACAGGATTCCTCAGACGTTGTCCTTAGTCGAGCTTTGAGCTCAACTTGAGTCCATCAGTGGGTGGAGTTTACTCCATTAGTTAGTAGTAGTTATTATGAGGCTTGTTCCATTGTTGCCATGTGCGTTCCCCAAATGAATTATAAGTGATCTTGTTGAATTAAAAAAGGGTGAATTGTATTATTTATTTATTATTTTTAGGGGAGGCTTTTCCTTTTATTAGATAGTGACAGTGGATAGACAGGAAAGGGGGGCGAGAGATGGGGGATGACACGCAGCAAAGGGCCTCAGGTCGGATTCAAATCTGGGCCGCTGCAAAGGACTCAACCTACATGGGGCGCATGCTCTTACTGGGTGAGCTAGAGGTCGCCCTTGTGTGTTTAAGTGGGACAGAAGTCTTCAGTTTAGCAGTTTTTTCCCCTCCTTAACTGTCTCATTCTTTCTTCCAGGATATAAATGAGATGGTGCACACAGAAAGGCCAGACTGGCAGAGTGTCATGACTTATGTCACAGCCATATACAAGTACTTTGAAACCTGACTCCATCTTCTCAGCACCTCCGCTCCTGCAGCACAATCAGATCCACACCAGCTGTCCTGAGCACCCAGCAACTTCTCAACCACACAGGCTGCTGTCATACCTCATTGACCACTTCCCCCCTTCACCACAGCAACACCATCATGTTGCATGTTTGCCTTCAGTATTTAGTAATGCTAAAGGCAGAGCAGAACCTCACTGGACTCACACACTGCTACTCCATCCTTCCACTGCAGCGTAGAAAGTGCTTTGGGTAGAGTTGTAGTCTAAGGGCTTGTACTGTTACGCTAGTAAGCCATGAAAAGCAACTATGGCCAAAGTGTGGTGAACCAAGTATGAACTGACCAGCGGTGGACTCCCGAAGAGCATCTTTGTCTTCAGTTCACGTCTGAAGGAGCAGCATGAAAAAGAAACTCAGTGTCTTAGTGCCTTCCACTTGGCTTTTCTTAGCAGACAATGTTACTTCACCGTTAACCTAGTTTCCAGGTTGTTAAAGGGGGAATTCCAGCAAATCTGACTTTCAGAGTGCTACTTTGCAAGTGGAGTCAAAAACCCACCCAATGTTTTTTTCTTTTGGTGGTTGTGATTATTGTGTGAAAGCTTCTACAGAATAACAAAGCAAAAATCAGTGTTGTTGGAATTCCCCCACAACCCTAAAAATTCCCTTTTTAAAGGATTCAGACAGACACCGGCTTTTTTTGCACCAAGTCTTCCAGACGTCACAGTTTGATACGGATTCCTCTCTTTCAATGGATAAAGTGCCTGTGAATTTTGAGCAAGAAACCAGGATATGAGCTCCCTCTACAGAGGCAGTGTCTTTTCACTACAGTTTGTGAAGCTGAAGATTTAGAGTAGTTGTTGCCAAATATGTTTCAGAGCCTTTTGATTGTCGATTTCTGACTTATTGGTCTTCAGGGCAGTTATGCTACTTCAACAGCCTTGGATTGTGCCTGACTGAAAATATGCTACTACATGTTTTGTTAAGCAGCACTAACACACTCTTATGATGGTTTTTCACTATAAGATTCTTGAAGGTTGACTAATGTTCAGTTGATGTGTATGGAGTTCAACGCCAATGTGAGTGTTTGCATTTTGTAGGCCTGCATTTGCCATCTTGCACTTAGACTTCTTTCATTAGGCACATACAGCACATAGTATAATTTACTCATAACCAAATAATGAGTAGTATTTAGTCTTTCAATATGTTTTGATTGACATTTAAGTTCTGTTTTGATCAGAGAACCTGAAACGTAATCAGCCTGATGGTCTAATTAGAAAAGTATTCTCTCACCATGGCCTTCATGTTGGGGAAATGTGCTCTAGTTTTGAAAACTAGCAGAAATAGATTCATAGGTAGAAACACACTTTTTAAGGTCAATTCAGAGTCTCATTAAGTTAGATAAGAAGATTGATACCATTGTAAGAAATGAGATTGATATCAATCTTCTTACCCAACTCTCGTCAAGAAAGCAAACAAGTGTATTTCCCAAAATGTCAAACTATTCCTTTAACAAAAGCAAACCTTGCAAAACCATGACATTGAGCACAAAATATGCACAAGTAATCGGACAATTCAATGTACCACTGGCTTCTTGTTTGTGTTAATACTAATGCTGTATTAGACAGGTAGTCTAGTAAGGACTAGCCGTCACTATAGAGATACGTTGTGGCACACAGTCATTTAATTTGTGTGATTTCAGTCAGCAGCATTAATGTTTACCTCTCAGTCTCTATTTAATATTTATAAGCAGTATACAAGCCTTTAATAAATGGTTTATTACACACTGTAATGTAGTTGTAAGCAGCTTTAAGGACATGTTTTAAAGTGTATTCATTTATAGTGTTTGTCAGCAATAACAGCAGTAACCTCCTATTAAGACTTATTTTATATTTTTACAACACTGTATCACTATATTGCCATTTATTATCTGTTAAAACAGCAGCCTCCACTTATGTGTGTAAACAGGAGGAGTTCAAGTTGTAGACAAAACATTTCATAAACACATATCTGCTTACAACAACATTATAATAAATTATAAACCTTTTTTTTTATGTGTACATGCTGCCTTAAAGGAACACGCCACCGTTTGTCGAAATAAGGCTTATTACAGTCTCTCCTAGCTGTAGGAAGGTGGGCCAGAGCATGTTTTGTCTCAGTGCATTCATTGTTTTAGTCTGGTGCAGCGCAATGCATATTAAGACTAGACTGTTTTTAGGCAGATATTGATTTGGGACTATATTGGGTGGAAGCACAGCCAAAGCACTGTCCCAAGTTAATATCTGCCTGGGAAATGGTCTAGTCTAGATATGCCCAGCTATCTACAGCTAGGGGAGACCGTAATAAGCCCTATTTCAACAAATTGTGGCGTGTTCCTTTAAAATGCTAACTAAGGTGATTTCAAGTAAAGTGTTAGCATGTAATGCTGTCTGACTGCTGTGTGTTTATTGTGCCTCAACATACCAAGTTCACTGTATTTATTTGCATGGTTTCCAATCATTTTAGTGAGTATTTGTGTGTCTAAAGTGTATAGGAATCTATAACACATACAGTAAGTAGCTGCACTGAGATAAGCTTTTTGTATTCCGCACTAATTTCCTGCCTTAACAGTTGAGCTTTAGTGCCCCTGGTCCAGCGTGTGCTGATGTGGAGTGATTGATGAACACGAGAAAAGCCCAAACAGCTGGCAAAAGCTAGGAAGCACATTCCAGCTCCCCACGATGCAGCGACGAGGGACATGTTACACACTTTAGGGCTGGAGATTATGCCCTCAAATGTGTAGTTTTACCACAACGAGCAAAGCTAATGTGAACAGTGCATTATGTTTTTATTGGGTCCACTTCATCACAATACATTCAGTTATTTCTTTGTTTACTTGAAAATGTTCTGAGAATTCCACTGAACCTACTTTAGTTTGTCATTTTGTTTCCATGTTGCCTTTTAATTTTACACTCCATGCCACATTTTGTTTTTGGTGCAATTTATTTTATATCCTGATCACACTATATGCAGTGCTAAAACGGTCCCTTGGCAAAGGTGTGTGTGCGTGCGTGTGTGAGACTAAGCTACAGTATTAGGTGCACACTACAATGATAATCAGTTGTAAAGTAAAATGCTGTCTGGTTTTATGTTGCTTTATTTTTTCTGGCAATAATAAAAGACAATTGAAACAGCCTTGTCTTTTGTCATCACTGTCTTAGCAATTGGTTTTATATTGACCTGAGGGTCAGAAATATCCAAAACGATACATTTGCAGTTGATATTTTACCTTTTATTTATTCAGGGAAGGATCTTTGAGAGGAATCATCTCTTCTGCAGGAACGCCCTGATCCCGTTCCCACAGTTCCACACATTCCCACCTGGAAGCTGCTCAGTACAACCACTGTCTGATGATCAGTGGTGGAAATGATGGAGGTGCAAGTGCTCTTTCACCTCAAACACCCAGATTTATCCTGTCGGTTATAAGGCTTAATGGTGCATTTTATTAAGAACAGTAATTACATCTGTGACATGTCTCTGGCAGTCACTGAGTAAAAAAACTGCAAATGTGTGTTCCAGGATCAGGATTACCTCTTAGTGTCTCAGGTTTCAACACAGATACGGTTTTATACGTGTCATCAAAAGACTCATCTGAATACACATCCGGAGAGGAAACACGCTTACAGCGGGCTCACTGTCTTTTGTGTGTGAGTGAGTGAGTGAGTGAGAGAGAGGGATCTCATCTGTCTGAAGGGATCTCATCTGTCTGAAGGGATCTCATCTGTCTGTGGGGATCTCATCTGTCTGTGGGGATCTCATCTGTCTGAAGTCATTCACTGATGCGAACAGGAGAAATTGATCAGACTTTCAGTGTGTTTTTATTTCCCGGACTTACCCAGCACGGTGAAGTGATCTGGCGCTGGTTAGCCTACATTGAAGAAGTGTCACATTTGTGGCTCAGTGGGAAGTGAAACCCATCATTTGCGTGGTATATATATATATATATTTTTTTAGGTTGAGCGTGTTATCATCGCCGGAAATCTACTTTCTGCCCAGTGGACATCAAGAAAAAAAAGTAAGTAATTTTAATTGTCAATGTTTTTAATGCATGAAATCAATAGCCTACAACCTGATTAGAGTGTTTAAATGTAGTAGCCTATGATTTCATCAGACTTTATTCATGCGATCTTAACGTGTTATGGTGCCTTTATAATAGGCTGTAACTTAGTGAACAGACAGCATGCAGGCCAACCAACAGGAGCTGCGTGTGAAGCATATCAGACAGAGAGCATGTGGTAAATGTGTGAGGAACACGGTAAATTGATGTTTGCAGTGTAGTCTACGTGATACTAGCTCCAGCATTTCCAATAGGCCTATACCCCCTTAAAATGCCCAATGACACGCAACAAAGCATCCCTACTTTCCATTATAGTTTTGACATATTTTAAATTGTCATCTGTGTTTTCTTCAGGCTATATAAAGGTATTTCCACCGTAAATTGGTACATAAAAGTGTATCCGAATACAGGAAATGAAGTCGTTGATGCTCATAACTTCCCTGGGGGAGGACACCCAGACCCCCCAAAGGCAGATTGTGGCCAACACCACTGGCACGATTGGTACAAGCTGTCCTCTCTGGGTGTAAGGTTTCCTCACTTGTAAGAACTAAAACCAGCAGAAATGAACCTGAAGACAATTCACTAGGGCTGTAGTATTGTTGTTTTTTTTGTCTCAGACTTGTCTTGGACTCGGTGTTGCCTCGGACTGACCATTGGACTCGCCAAATACTAGTTGGTCTCACCCAGTCCAGCACTAGGCCTAGGGCGGCCTATATGTTTTTTTTCTTCCAAATTAACTTCCTCCTCAAAACAAAACCATTGATGAAGGTTGCTAGTTCAAAAAACAGGCACTGGTTTAATTAATAATCTATCTAGGATGGGCTTAGCATATTGGTTATTGCATCATATACTTCAATCATCATCATTTTCATTTTGGCCACACACAATGTCAGCGAGCACTTTGTACTATGGATTCTTCTGGACAAGTAATACGTTCAAGGATGTTAACATGTCAGTTTTTAAGTGACACCTGTATTAATTGTTAAATGTTAGGATACATTTTCCATCAACAATCCAGAATGTTCTTGTTACACCCGGATAAAAAGACTCAACATCTAATGTAAAGTTGCACCATAACCTTTATGTGACGTAACCCTTGTGTTGTCTTCCTGTCAAAATTGAAAATCAACACATTTGTTTTTAACTTTCTTAAATTTGTTCCCCTTTTTTCAACACTTTTGACGCTTTTTTGAATGTTTGTCACTTTTTTGACATTTTAAACACTATGTAACACTATCTTATTAACTTTAGTTTTTTTTTTGGAATTTATGGTCAATAAACCTCATTTATAGGAAATTATACCTAATGTTTGAGTTAGAAAAGCAGGAATTATTTAGACTAAAATTAAAGGAATGTATCTTGATGGATAATCACAGACTGGAATATGTCAACTATAATAATAATAATGCTTAATAATAATACTTTTGCAAAACTACTTCAATTTCTTTTTTCAAATGCTATAAAGTTGAAGACACCCCAAAAGTAATGAAAGTAGAGATTTGTACTAGCCAAAGAGCATTGTGTGGAATTAATCTTTTTTTTTTTGGGTAATTACAATTGGGTAGTTAAAAAGAACACTGATATAGGAAAACGGGTCAATTTGACCCGAGGACAACATGAGGGTTAAAGCTGCAGTAGGGGTTGTGGGTACACGATCCGTCCTGCCAGCACAATCCATTCTGCGCATGTGCAAGATGTTCGCGCATGCGTATATGATATCATGATGAACGCGTATTTACGACACTACACGATCTGTTCACACATAGACAGTTAAAGAAAGTCTGTTAGCCTCCACCGGAAAGCTAACGTTAGTTAGCTAACAGCTAATTCGGCTAACCGCTAACTGAGACCATAGATATAGGTACCCCATGCTAGTAACGGGTTGGACCCCCTTTTGCCTTCAGAACTGCCTCAATTCTTTGTGGCATAGATTCAACAAGGTGCTGGAAGCATTTCTCAGGGAGTTTGGTCCATATTGACATGATGGCATCACACAGTTGCCGCAGATTTGTCGGCTGCACATCCATGATGCGAATCTCCCCGTTCCACCACATCCCAAAGATGCTCTATTGGATTGAGATCTGGTGACTGTGGAGGCCATTTGAGTACAGCGAACTCATTGTCATGTTCAAGAAACCAGTCTGAGATGATTCCAGCTTTATGACATGGCGCATTATCCTGCTGAAAGTAGCTATCAGAAGTTGGGTACATTGTGGTCATAAAGGGATGGACATGGTCAGCAACAATACTCAGGTAGGCTGTGTGCTTTGCAACGATGGTCAATTGGTACCAAGGGGCCCAAAGAGTGCCAAGAAAATATTCCCCACACCATGACACCACCACCACCAGCCTGAACCGTTGATACAAGGCAGGATGGATCCATGCTTTCATGTTGTAGACGCCAAATTCTGACCCTACCATCCAAACGTCGCAGCAGAAATCGAGACTCATCAGACCAGGCAATGTTTTTCCAATCTTCTATTGTCCAATTTCGATGAGCTTGTGCAAATTGTAGCCTCAGTTTCCTGTTCTTAGCTGAAAGGAGTGGCACCCGGTGTGGTCTTCTGCTGCTGTAGCCCATCTGCCTCAAAGTTCGACGTACTGTGCGTTCAGAGATGCTCTTCTGCCCACCTTGGTTGTAACGGGTGGTAATTTGAGTCACTGTTGCCTTTCTTTTTCGGACCATTCTCTGTAAACCCTAGAGATGGTTGTGCGTGAAAATCCCAGTAGATTAGCAGTTTCTGAAATACTCAGACCAGCCCTTCTGGCACCAACAATCATGCCACGTTCAAAGTCACTCAAATCACCTTTCTTCCCCATACTGATGCTCGGTTTGAACTGCAGGAGATTGTCTTGACCATGTCTACATGCCTAAATGCACTGAGTTGCCGCCATGTGATTGGCTGCTTAGAAATTAAGTGTTAACGAGCAGTTGGACAGGTGTACCTAATAAAGTGGCCGGTGAGTGTATATGTCTATGGCTGAGACAGCATGTAAATTGAATGAATGAAGTTAACCGTTTAAATATGTAACAGCTTTACTGTTCTACTTTACTTGTGCTCATTTAAAATACAATCACTCAAGACTTGTCTTTATTATTACTATAAAGGTTTAATTTAGCTGTAGCTGCTTTCCCCACTGTTTAGTTTGAGTAACAATATTCTAGGCTGAATCAAGCTGTCAGCTAGCAGTTACCCGAATTAGCTGTTAGCTAAACTAGCGTCGTTAGCTTTCCGGTGGAGGCTAACAGCAGACCGCTACTGTGGAACGGATCGTGCAGTGCCGTAAATCCCTGGTAAATCATGATTATCATCTGCGCGTGCGCTTACATTTTGCACATGCGCAGAACGGATCGTGCAGGCAGCACGGATTGTGTACCGACAGGGAGTTTTGAGAAAACGTGGACTTAGCCTAAAAATTTGAACAAGCACACCTTACAGGCTCCTCCCCTTGCTCTCTGCTGCGCTACAGCCCCCCTCCACAGCTCCTCGAGCCTGCCGTGAACGTGCAGGCTAGTAAGCAGGGCCAACGATGCTTTCCACACAATACAGGGGCTTTATTCTGAGGAGGGTTTAGCTGTTGTGTGCTGTGCTTTTAAAACTGTTAAAAAATTGCTTATTTAAAATATTTCTATTAAAAGTTTTGTAAATATTTTTAAATAAAAGGATTAAATGTTTTATGTAATCGCTCATTTGTGAGAACAAAAGCAGCACTTTACACAGTACATTACTGAATTACCTTTTGGATCAATTTAAAACACTAAACTTTCAGTAGGAATGATGAATCACTGAGGAAGCTCACTAAGCCAAGGAATAACAACATCTTAGAAATGTCTTAGGTTTTATTTTGCATATGGGTAAAATAAATCAGCTTTTTTTGCAAAGTACACACAAGGAAATACTGAACATCTTGATTTGGACTGAAGACGATTCCTTCACGTGGCTCTGTGTCTGGGGCCATGTCTGACCTGTCGAAGGAGTATAAAGAATGTGTGTCAGACATTTGATTTACAAATTACATCCTGAGGGGGAAGAAAACGTGGATGTTTAAAAATAATCAAACATAGAATTCTGCCTTGCCAAACGTTGACAGGGACAGCGCACAATTAAAGTAGTTTCACCATAGCTACATTTAATTGTGATCGACAAAAACACATTTAGGCTTACTAAATGTAGGTATCGAAACAATATTGCTTATACTGAGGGCGAAGGAGTTAGCTACAACATTCCTGCCGTGCTACAAGCTAACAAGCTAACTGTTAGACTTAGCTAGCAACAAGCTACAGAGTAAATTGAGATTTGCGCTATCACCAGCGATACTGTAACCATCGCTAGCTTAGTTGTGTAGCTAGTTATTAATAAATGAAACAAATCAAGCAGGGATACTTACATGTCAAGCAGAAATGTGACTAGCTCTGAATCCGTGTTGAATCCATTCAGGAGGCGTAGCTCCCTCCACCTCTGAAAAGCCGCTCCGATGTTGACCCTCGTTTAATTTCGGGCTCGGTTTAATTCTTTCTTTTTAGCTCGCTTTTCGTCATCGGTCTTCTTCTGTTTGCCCGTCTTTGTTTTCTGAGCAGGTGTCACTCGAGAAATTGGCAGTTTTCCTGAAAAGTTGTTTCTCCGCGATTAGCACAGCTGCAGCACACGGGCAGTCTTGAGCTTGAACACGGTAAGCGCTGTGCGGGGGGAGGGTTATGAGCAGCGCGTACACACGAGAGTGATTGACACTGCTAAGACAGTCCTCCTGGCTCTGATTGGCTGTTTCTGACCGGGAGCGGTGTCTTTCTGCAAATGGCAGCAGGGACACTGGGAGGAGCCACAGGAGCTTGATTTTTTCACAGATTATCTGTCTCATATTCTACTGTCAGGACATAGTGACAGTTTTAACAAATATGTAAAAAATATTTTTTTTACAAAAGTTACCTACTGAAGCTTTAAGTAAAATTGTCTTAGTCTCTCATTTGGACTTGAATCCCATTTGTTTGTTAGCTGCTTCCACGTAGTCTACAGCTGTAGCGCTGGGTTTACATTTTTATAGGAATATCTGGCAACCTGGCCCGACTGCCAAAATGGGCAGTTGATGTCAACACACAGGCCAAAACACAGACAGACATTCTGCCACTAAACAGAAATTTTACAGAAAATAGTTAGCATGGTTGTCAGAAAAGATAGTATTTCAACTTAGCATGTATCCTTAATATCTGATAACAAATTGTGGTTATTTTTGGATTTAATATAGTACATGTATTACATATTGCACCTTTAAATACTTCCCTTTTAATTCCTAATGGAGGACTATATAGTATAATGAGTTAACAGAAATATCATATTAACAGAAAAATATTTGTGAATCGATCATACTAATTACTTTCCCAATTAGTTCACATTACTGTGTACCCCCAAAGTAAAGTGATACACAAACCTGAATAGTAAAGGAAACACTGACTCAATTGGTCTCAGCATAGACTGAGACACAGTCAGCAGACAGTCAATCAGTGACAAGATAACATAAAATTCATGAATAATGATTCAAACTTGAAAATAAAATGTGTGCGTTAATGAAAATCAAACATTAAAGTGAATCAACTTACAGGACGCACACATCATGGCTGGGGTGGAAAAGACTGAACAAATGGAGGAAGGATGTACTGTATCTATAGCCCCTAATTTGGTTGATTTATTGCGCCTGAAGGGGTTTTTATTTTAACTTCCCTGTCTCAGGCCCTGTTTACATTTCCCTTCATTTGTACCCTTCGTTTACAAGCAAACAGAGAATTTGCCTTTGAAAACGAGTCTTTCTCCGGCCAGAATGGAGATTTTTGAAAATTTTGTTTGCACGTTTGACACTGAGACAAACGGAGGTTTAGGCATCTGAGGAAGTAATAAAAAGCAGAGAGAGGAAGTGATCCGTTACTGTTGTTGCTATATTCGGGATTCTGATCAAGGGGGGTAAGCCTCTCCTCGCTAAGCGTAGCTCCCATGGTGCCATTTTAATGCTACAAAGCCACCACCTGCAGTTAGCATCCCATTGACTCCCATTCATTTTGCCGCCACTTTGACAGTGAATGACTTTACATCTGAAGCGTTTCAAGACACTATTTGTCCATTGTTTATTTCTAAAGAAACACAACAATATATAAAAGGCTCCATTACCTTGTACCTCATGTTATGGCTCCGTAGCAGACGTTTTTGTAAAAATAGGCTAACGATTGTGTCATAACCATGCGACTTAGCATTGCATAGTCAACAAATCACCGTATTGTCAGGAGAAGCTTGCAGACAGTTTGGACTTACATTAGCTGTTTAGGTTTAATTAATAATGTTAACTAGCATGTTAGTTAGCAATAATTAGCCTATGTCTATGTTATCTCCTAACATATACCTACGCTCTCCGTCTCTGCTGATTGGGAATGATTGAGATTTTTCTTGGCACAGCTACCAGAAGACTTACAACTTTCTGACACATTTCCCACGTCACAACTACGTTGTCAAGCTCAGTTGGAGGCTGAGCAGTAATGCCTAGCCATCACTGGAAAAGTGATTCTATTTTCCTTCACTGGTCTCCGTCCAGAACAATGGGATCTATTGGTCCACTTCATTAACTGTCTATGATTCTGTTTGGCTAACGTGGGCTTGAGCTTCTCGTTACACTGCCACCTACAGGTTTGGCATGCTCTGACATGCATATACTGTATACACTAGTACGTGACCGAATACTTTTCTGAAAACTAACAGCTGTTCACAATGTTATTTTTGAAACCAGAGAGGTTGAAATGTCCATTTATGAAAATAGCCGGCCACATGTAAACGTAGCCTCAGGTGGGGTCAGGTGGCCTCTTCATCATTAACTATAAAATGTTATTATGAGTTACTCATTATCTAATGGTTTACTAGCAGATAGTTCCTCGTTTGTTTCCCTGTTTCCCTTTTTTTTTGTATTTCCCGATTGAGTAATAATGAAACAATAAATTGCAATTAATAAAAATACGAAATAATAAAAATCGACACATGCACTTTGCCTGGTTGGTGTCTTATAAGCAACTGGATTTTAACATACATTTACCTAGATATCTTTGTATCTTGAGTCAATTTGAATGTTGGGTTACATCATGTTTGAATCATCCCGGTCTAAAGTGGGTCCAGAACAAGTCAAGGCTGAGAGCACATCAAGTCTCATTTAAGTCATTAATAGATCAGTAGATGAAGATAGCAAAATCTAAAACCAAGAGGCTCGTTAGATGCATAAAAATGACATATAAAGAAGGTGAAAAAGGTGAAAAAATATGACAAAAAAGTCAACTTTTTAGTCAAGACTATATTCAGCACAACAGAGGAAAGAGTTGGGTCTATATGTATTTGTGTGAGTTCAAACTGGGCTGGACTACAGCTTCAGGGGCCCCTAAAGCCCTGGGAATGTGTCAGTTGGTTTGTGAGGATCTGATTAATTGCAAATTTTCTTTGGAATATGGACGACAAAAGTACTATATCAAAATCAAATGATAAGGGTCTTTAAGGCAAGTTGTTACCTTGTCTTGTTTGCTTGTTGATGTTGCTGGCTCCGTGTCAACATGTAAAGGCTGCATACAAATGCAAGTTATTACATGCAGGTGGGCCACACAGCTACTGCACAATTTGGCCCCAGGGCATAAAAGTGTGTTAATCTTAGTCCAAGTAGAACTATAAAGAGAGAGGGAAGTGTATTATGTTACATAGTTTGTAATGTTACTTTATAATCTAACTTGGTTATAAGATATTCATCTTACTGTCACAGAGGAGTGAAGAAACTAGAAAATATTCACATTTAAGAAGTTGGAATCAGAGAATTCTTACTTCATTTTTATCATAAAAAATGATTAAAACCAATTAATCAATTTTCAAAATAGCTTGTGATTAATTTAATAGTTGACTAACTAATTGATTAACTGATTAATCTTTGCAGCTCTAAGTTGTTCCCAAAAACTTTTCACGTCAATGATCCCTAAAATGACACAAATTAGACCACAGACCCCATTGGATTTTTGCTTTTAGAAAGTGTATAAAAACCTATCATTAAAATAGTCATACATTCTGCCATTGTGTTACTTTGATTGATGAAATAATAGGCCCCATGAAGGACCTCTGAGGTTTCCCCAGAACCCACTTTGAAAACTGATATAGGATACTCTCTGGTGTGGTCAGTGTTTAGCTCATGGGCAATTCAGTAGGGCAGACTTGTTAAAGGTTCCATAACATGATGCTCTTTGGTCTTTTATATATACCTTAGTGGTCCCTTAATACCATATCTGAAGTCTCTTTTATATAGACCTTAGTTGTCCCTAATACCATATCTGAAGTCTCTTTCCCAAAATTCAGCCTTGGTGCAGAATTACAGCCACTGGGGGGGGGGGGGCAAGGTGGAGGCTGGGGTTGTGTGCCACGTTGCTTGTTTGAAAGCCATGATGTCTCTCTCTCATGGGTGGGCCAAATTCTCTGGGTGGGCAAAGCAGAGAAAAGGGAGGTAAGTTTGCCCCTTATGACCTCATAATGGGCAAGATTCCAGATTCCATCTGAGCTTTAATTTTCTCAAAGGCAGAGCAGGATACCCAGGGCTCGGTTTACACCAATCAATATTTCTAGCCACTGGGGGACCATAGGCAGGCTGGAGGAATGCATATTAATGTTTAAAAACCTCATAAAATGACCGATACGAGTTGAGTGCAGATGTGATCATTTTTGTAGCTTACAAGATGCTCATAGATATGTATCTATGCAAGATGCTAACAAGACTTCTGTAATGTCAATAGAGTAAAAATGGACCTACTTAACAAAGTTCACTGCTGGCTACAAGTTAGCAATCAAACACAATAAAGGCTGTCACTTGAATGGAATGTTGAGCTAACGTTAGCAATCGAACATTCATAGATAGTTAAAATGTTTTTGAAATGATTTCCATTGTCTGTTAAGTTTATTATTTTATGGATTTCACAAATTTCAGTATGACACGTTATCCTGTAAACTGTTTAAATTTGAGCATGCATGACTCAAATCTGCACTTGACTCACTAATGACAGAGGACAGTTGTCAACATGTTCAGCCAGCAGGTATAGATAGATAGATAGATAGCCTTTATTATTAGACTCACGGTCCAGCTATGTTGTCACTTAGATTGCCATCAGCAGCGTACAGTGAGTGTGCCTGTTAACAGGAAGCTAAGAGCTTTCATGTTTGCTCCTCCTGTACTTCCTGTGCGTGGCATGGGGGGTATGATTAGGGCATTTGTTGTTTTCTTGGTGATGCTGTAGCAGGGTTTGAGGCAAATTAAGTAAATGGTATTTAATTTACTTACCAACTGTACAACACATTTCATCTGAATTTATCTGAATACAAGTTACAAGATTCTTTTAAAATTAAATTTCTGAGCAAAATTCATGTGATTCAAAGCCTGAAATACCTCACCGTCCCTTGTTTCACTATAACTCCCTGGAGTTTCTCTGATGTATGTCATAATTCCATCTCAGGACAGCTTGTTATTTTGGATGCATTGCTAGCATGGGAGAGTCACTGCTGTAGTTTTCAGAGATTCATTATTTCCCTTACGGTCCTCTGGGATTTTTTATTTTGGACAAACTTCTGCTGCATCAAACATTATAATACACTGCAATATAACACCACCCATTAAGATAAATGAATACCCAAGGGTTAAAGGAAAGAGACAAACACTTTATGTGTAAGTCAAATAGAATGAACGAAATAAACCTACTGATAACTATCAACCTTGAAATAACAAGTAAAAAGGTCTCATCCAACCCGGAGGGAAAACCTTGCCTCAGAGAGCAAAGACCTCTGTTTTCCAGCACAGCTGTTATCTCTGAAAACTTGACTTGGAGGGAGTTCAGCCCCAAAAAACAGCAGATGTCTGTTTGTTGAGCCTTTTATGGCCAATACACCACATAGGCCAAATTTCTTAGACTGCTTAGAATTACCCTTAAAAATGCCCTGAAGACCTAAAGTATCATGATTAAAAAGGGCTTCGCTAAGAAGAAGCTGTGACAGCGAACTAAAACGGTATTGAGGGTCTTAAAACCAAAAATGTGCTCCAACGCTTTGCAGAGTTGAGGTTTAATTGTTTTTGCCAATACAGTTGATGCCTTTCACATAACATGTAGTCATCATTTAACACAAATCCTCTAATACATTAATTGTTTATGACTACATAAGCAATAATCAAAGTCACGGTTGGGAAAAACACTCTTAATTATTATTTATTATTAACACTTACACCAAGAGTGTTCACCCCATGGTTTGAATCTGACCTGTGGTCCTTTACTGCGTGTCATCCCCCATCTCTCTCCCCCTTTCATGTCTATCCACTCTCACTAAAAATAAAAGGAAAAGTCCAAAAAATGATCTTAAAAAAAAGAAAAGATATGACTGACAGTATTGGCAACATGCCAGGACCGATACATGGGAAAAAGGGTACAAGCAGCCACAATGGGTTTCCTCAGGAAAGTGGCTGGCGTCTCCCTTAGAGATAGGGTGAGAAGCTCAAACATCCGGAAGGAACTCGGAGTAGAGCCGCTGCTCCTTTCAATGATTATTTTTTTGCCATTTTAGGCCTTTATTTGTGACAAGATAGCTTAGACATGAAAGGGGAGAGAGGGGAATGACAAGCAAAGGGCCGCAGGTCGGAATTGAACCTGCGTCTGCTGCATTGACAACAGAGTCCCTGTATATGGGCGCACGCTCTACCAGGTGAACTACCCAGGCGCCCGTGCCGCTGTGCCTTTGCATTGAAAGGAACCGGTTGAGATGGTTTGGGCATCTAGTAAAGATGATCCACATTAACCAGCTCTAACTGGGGTATCCCGAGGCTTTCCCAGACTAGGTTGGAGATATAATCCCTCCACCTAGTCCTGGGTCTTCCCCAAGGCCTCCTCCCAGCTGGACGTGCCTGAAACACATCCCTAGGGAGGCACCCAGGGGGCATCCTTACCAGATGCCTGAACCAACTCAACTGCCTCCTTTAGCAAAGGAGCAGCAGCTCTACTCCGAGCTCATCCTGGTTCATGAGCAATTTAAATCTTTATTTCGAATCAGCTGATGCTTTTGGTGATATATTGTTGAATTTAAATGCCCAAGTATTACCACCTGAAGTCTCTATTAAATTGTTTAGATTAAAAGCTCTTTAAGGCAAATTGACCCCACCTACACATTCATTTGTAGAGAGAATTGTGGGAAACATTTATGCCTTTTAAAAGGAAGACATTATTGAATTTAAAAACAAGATTGAGTTCAACCCTTGAGTCTTTCAGAGTATTAGCAGAGAGAAATATTGATATAGTCCTGCAACACTGCAAGTGTGTGTCTGTTGAAATGCACTTCCTTAATTGTGAAAGCATTTCCTCTTTTTCACTTTTGCACCTCTTTAGCCACATGATGTTCCAGTGAAGCGTTTTCAGCATCATCTCAGCCACTCGAGAAGTTCATGGGAAAAAGGCACTGAGGGGAAGGCGCTGAGGGGAGAAGACAGCAGAGGAGTGTTTTACCAGGAGTGGATGGATGCGAATGTGTCCTGTGTGCGGAGTTAGGAGAGATGACAGCTCCATCTATTTGAATAAACCTTTTTTTCCAGCTTTCTGAGACGAGCAGGTGTTGAGGAGGCACCACAGCTGCTTGGGGGAGTCTGGTGGATGTTTGTGAAAGTGTCGGAGGTGCGGAGGCTGAGCTCAGCGGCTGCCAGGCTGCAGCTATGGTCGTTGAGGTGAGGTTTCCTCCCTCTTCATCAGTGAGCTCGACATTTGTCTCACCATGCCGGAAGACCCCGTCGCTTCCTCCTTCTACATCGTCCTAGAGCTGCTGATTGCCGTATTCTCTGTGCTGGGAAATGTGCTGGTCTGCTGGGCCGTGGGCCTCAACAGCAACCTGCAGAGCATCACCAACTTCTTTGTGGTGTCGCTGGCGGTGGCCGACATCGCCGTGGGTGTCCTGGCCATTCCGTTTGCCATCGTCATCAGCACCGGCTTCTGCTCCAACTTCTATGGCTGCCTGTTCATTGCCTGCTTCGTGCTGGTTCTCACGCAGAGCTCCATCTTCAGCCTGCTGGCCATTGCTATAGATCGCTACATTGCAATCAAGATACCTCTCAGGTCAGTGAGCCCAAGGGCTGTGAGTAGCTCTTCTGCAGTTAAAGGACTGTTTCCTTTCATAAGAATACAAGGTTAATAAAGAAGTTGTAAGAAGTGGCTTTGTTATTGGTTAATAAAGTATTTAGTAATGTTTTATAGATCATTTGTAAGATACCTTTCACTTTTTAGGTTGACAAAAAAACTTGATAACTTGTACTAAAATCTGATTAACAAATCCATATTGAGAACATGTACAACTGCAGACCTGATAGAATAAAAACCCTTTATTAATGACTTATTATATAGATAGACAGATAGATGTACTTTATTGATCCTAAATTGGGAATTCTTATATTACACTAGCCAGTTATCCAGGAATTGCATGGGAAAAGTGATACATATAATACTTTAAGTATAAAGTACAATACACTATGAATTTACTGAACCACTACTACTAAAGTATAAAATAAAAACAGGGGATAACATGTTATATGCATTAGATAAGAAATGATGAGATGGTAGAGTGGGAGAATATATATGTGCAAAATCACAATATGGAAGGTTGGACAGATGATAGGTGTTATAAAGACTTATTTCTGTATCAGCCATTTTGACAACCATCCTGTCAGAGAAAGAGCTCCACTGTCTGTCCAGTGGGTGGATTAGATGTAGCTACAGACTACAGGGCCTATTATTCATTTATTAACATTTATAACTGCATTAAACACCACCAAAGTTGTTTTTTTTTTTTCAACGGGGCATCCCAAAAGTTGAAAAGTTGTCTGGATTTCATTAATAACCAATTGATAAAGCATTAGTAAATGGTTTATTAACTTTAAATAAGACTTCTAGTCACAATTTACAAAGCGCTGCCTTTATTAGAAAGTGGTACCAAAAGGTCTTTAGCACTGTAGAAAGTAAGAAAAAGAAGAAACAACCGAAGTGCATTATTTCATATTCTTAAACAGAGAGAATGTATTTGAAATGTACCATAACTTGTTGTCTTAACTTTTTCTTTATTTTCTCAGCTCAGTCTAATCTATTTTGTGGTCCCAGGCAGTGGAGATCTCACAATAAAAGTTCATATTTAATTTGTTTTCGCAGCATTAACCTTTGCACTTCAACATCTCAAGAATGTGATAGAAACAAGCCAAAGAACTCAGCTGCTCTCCCACACAGGCATACTCAAAATAGACTCTTCCTTTCAAGGACTTTGTTTGTTTATCTTTTCTCTTTTAGTTCCGGCATAAGAAGTGCTTCCACAGAACAATCAGCTAATCAAATTATCAGTCGAGGAGGAACTTTATATACTGTATTCAAAAGATTATTAATGACAGTGTCCAGTCTTATTTATCATGAGATAATTGTTGGAAACGTTCTTATATTGACTGAAGACATGAGTTATCAGCTAACAAACACAGCTGATGTTTGATGTTTCAACAATTCCTCCAAACCATACAACAATATTGGCCGTTTATTCCTATCCCCTCATACAACCCACAGGAGCGTTATATAAATTAGTTTGGTTGGATTTAGGCACAAAAACTACTTTATAGCTATCTTTGGAAAAAGATTGTTGTTTGGTACAAAATCAATTCAATTCAATTCAATTTTACTTATAGTATCAAATCACTACAAGAGTTATCTCAAGACACTTTACAGATAGAGTAGGCTGAAGAATGGCTGAAGTTGAGGTTATGAATTCAATCTCCTAATTGTTATAATTTATCATTAAAGAAGCTCATGAAGTTGTAACTACTCAGAGCTATAGGAATAGATGGCTCAATAGAGGTGTGATTCTCTGTCAGCCAAAATTATCAATTTGGAAGGGACTAAAGTTAACATAAGAGTCCTCTGTTACGTATATTAAGGCACAGCATTGAATTAAATGCTGTTGGAATATCTTCCTTGAATTTAGCTATAGCACTGTCAGATAGGCATCTAGTGTAAAAGCTTTTATCTGATTTTGTATAGTCGGGTTGTAAGAAATTGAAAGTTATTAAAGAATGGTCTGATAATAAATACTATTAAATCTTCAATTTCAATGCCATATGCAAGCACAGGCTCAGGGGTGTGGTTAAAACAGTGTGAGGCCTTATGCAGACTAAAACCAACTGAATCTAGTAGTGAATTGAAGCAATACTAAGGCTATAGTTTTCAAAACATGGATATTAAAATCACCTACAATAAGTCCTTAAAAAACAGAATTCAGATAAAAATTCAGAATGTGGACCTGGAGCTCGGTAAACAACAACAAATATAATTGGCTGTAATATTTTCCATGTTGGATGTAAACATTCAGAACAAGGCTTTCAAACGAGTTATAATTTGGTTTAGGTTTAGGATTAATTAACAGGCTTGAATCAAAGATTCAATTTAATTCAATTTTATTTATAGTATCAATTCATAACAAGCATTATCTCGAGACACTTTACAGATAGAGCAGGTCCAGAGCAAGCAACAGTGCAACAGAGGAAAAACTCCCTTTTAGAAGAACCCTCGGACAGACCCAGTCTCTTAGTAGGCGGTGTCTGACGCCCGGTTGGGGTTGATATTAGCGCAGCAGAGTCCACCAAACACTCTTTAATAAATAAAATGGCTTACTGTTTATGTCTTGACCGCTGCATCCCTGGATGTGCAACTAGCAAATCTTCAGATGCCTGTTCCTGCTCTGCATCGGCAATACAAATCGTTGTATTTCTCTGTGTGTTTAGTAGTACAAGTAGTAGTAGTGGCGATACAAATGCTCTCTGACACACTGCAGTTCTTCTTCTTCTACTTATTTTTAATTGCAACTTGCAACCTGAGATGAAGAAGCTACATAATGAACGTTTGCACAAAAAAAGCAACAACAAAAAACAGTCGCCTTCAAAATAAAAGCAATGAAGTTGTATTCCATGCATGATGTACACTTATTTACATTTGATTGCTAACTTCCCGTTGACCTCACGGGGGCCGGATGTGACCTGCGGGCTGTACAATGCCTAGGTCTGCGCCATACCATATTACAGTCAGGCTTTGACTGCAATGATGGACGGGAAGCTCAAGTGTTGACAGCATGCTTAGGCTATGTGTTGACGTTGACAGTATTGGGTCTGATCTAGCATCTACAGAGAGGCCCTGTGTTTGTTTATTAGAAGCTCTTATAGGCTACTTTGTCACCTTACTTCATGCTTTTCTCCCATCATAACTGCTACAGCCACTAGAAGGTGCCGTCACTGTAAACATAAATATGAGTTGAAATTGCTGCTTGAACGATTTATTGGGGAGGACAGTCTCTGATGTTTGTATTGTCTCCTTCTCCAGGTACAACGGCTTGGTAACAGGCCAGCGGGCACAAGGTATCATCGCCATTTGCTGGGTTTTATCAATCATCATCGGTCTGACCCCCATGATGGGCTGGCACAAGCTGCCTGAGAGCAGCAACACCACCTGCACGCCCGGCCTGATAAGGTGCCTGTTTGAGGGGGTGGTGGTCATGGAGTATATGGTCTACTTCAACTTCTTGGCTTGTGTACTGATTCCCCTTGTGCTGATGCTAGCCATCTACCTGTGTATCTTCATGGCCGCTCGCCACCAGCTCAAGCTGATGGAGGTCAAAGTGGTTCATGGAGAGAAGTCACGCTCGACGCTGCAGAAAGAAGTCCAGGCTGCCAAGTCTCTGGCCATCATCGTGGGGCTGTTTGCAGTCTGCTGGCTGCCTTTACACATCATCAACTGCTTCACCCTCTTCTGCCCTCTGTGTGATCGTCCTCCGGCCTGGATCATGTATGTGGCCATTATTCTTTCCCATGCCAACTCTGTGATCAACCCCTTCATCTACGCCTACCGCATCCGGGAGTTCCGACAAACCTTCCGTAAGATTATCCGCCGCCACATCCTGGGCCAGCAGGAGCTGTTTGGAAGAAGCAGCAGTCAGCACAACTTCACTCACAACAGCATCACTGACTCCATCAGACTCAAGGCAAACGGCCTCAGCGTTGACCTTTTCCCTGAACACATCAGCAGCAGCAGTAGCTGTGAAAGCTCATGCCGCTGCCCTTCTCATGTCTCTCCAGTAGGGGGCAGTCTGGTGACAGTATCCCGCCCCCCTATGTCAGTCATAATCTCCCACTGTTCTAAAATGGGCACACAGCAGACTAAAATCCCCATAGGCCATCATCTACAGTATGCTGAACTGCAGCATGATTTTGCTGGAACAGAAGTCTTGGAGGATAAGGACAAACAGAACCTGGGATCCGCCAAGGATACATTCCTGTTTAACAAGCAGGACAGAACAAGCCTTCATGAGCTGGAAAAAGTGTCCTGACCCGTGCACATTCACTACTATTCAGGAGTAGCATGTGAATGTTAGTTCAGCAACAGCTCACATAGGTAAGTCCTGATGTGGAATGGAAATGGGAGAACTGTAAACAGACAACTTGGATAACTTTAATCTCCTTGACTTGCCATGAAAAACTGTCTGCACTATTTAAGCACAGTGTCTTTTTAATTTAAAGCAGACTAAACCTGTGAAAGCAATGCTAATGGCCCAAATAGGTTTTGCTGCTTACGAATGGTTTAAATCGACGGAGCGAGTGACTAAGGTGCAGACACTTCACACAAAGGGCTCTTCATTTATTTCAATAAACAATATTTCTAAATGCTTTTGCCTTTATTACGAACAGCTAGAGGTCAATACAAATGCACTGTTGCCAGTGATTATGTCTGACCTACCAAAGCTTAGCCAATATTGAGAGAAGGGATAGTACGGACCTCTTACTCTCTTAAAAAAATAAGAATGAAAAAAAACACATTAATAGTAGCCTAGTTTTAGGATGTCCAACTTTGGTTAATTGCAGGTTGAAATAATATACCATAAATAAAATACCATAGTGTGTAAGTGCTTTCCTCCTGACATTTCTGTTCTGAATGGATTATTATTACATTATTGGTAAACTCTTTTCAGGGATGTGGATATAAATGCACTCGGATGGATTTCACCTTATACCACTGCCATGGATCATGGGCAAAGGATTAATTTGTTATGCAGTATTGCACCATCATTTGCAACATTTTTAGATTCAGTCCATCCTGAAGACCTGCATGGTGCAGAGACAGCTGTTTTTATTTAGAGAAAGTTAAACATTTTTCACATTCGGCCTACTCTTTTCTCTTACATTGTAATTCTGCTTCATTGCATTCTGACATACAATGAATGGGTTCCAATTGGGCTAAAGCAATAAAAACAGTATTTTCACTAGTGACAGATTGGTTCATGTTTGTGTCAATAACTATGTAATGGTTCACATCTTTAAAAGCAAAGGGTAATGTAATGCTGAAATGTAACCTTGTGTTTTTGTTTGCTCAAAGTGACAATGTGACTTGACTTATAATCATGTAAATGTCAACTTTTGAGTTTGATGAATGATGGGAAATAATTGTAAGAGGATTGTGAATGATTATATTTTAGACTTTATTCAAACTCAAGGAAGAAGTTCTGTTTTTTTTATTTGTCATGATAAGTGTGTCCTCAGTCCAGCACAGCTGTTGCTTCTGTGTTATCACCATAGACTGTAAAAATAATGGACTTCCCTGTCTGAAAAGTGAAGTGCCTTAAACCTGCATTCTATCTAATTTCCAGCAAGGGGAGACACCACTCCACTTAAGTCAGATTACATGGTAGCCTATAAAGAAATGACCCTACTTCTCACTTAATTTGTTACTACCTCAGTAAACATTTTCATGAGTTTTTGGTCTCAATTGCTAGTTTCCTGTCTTCTTCAATACAGCATGATTTTCATTTTGTAAATTATAGTCCCATTCATTTAATTAAAATGTAATTTATTTAAGAATTGACGATAAAGCAGGGGATGCTTTAAGGTGTGGCTACACGCTGACCCGTCAATCATGACAGAGGATTAGCAATGCGTATCCATGGCACTGTGTACGCTAAAATAGCTGTGCACTTTTTTTTGGTGTCTGTGTTTTTTGTGTGGTGACTTTGATCATCTCACTGTGTTTTCACTTTATCAAAGTAAATTGGAACATTTTTGTTGCCTAAAAACACCTTGTTCAGCATTCTGCCAACCAAGCGAGATAGCTACCACTAGCGTTAACTGATAACTTAAGGTAAAGTCTTCCGATTTTCTGTATTGTCGTACCTGCAAATGAATGCTGCCAGTAGCCTACTCGGAGATCTGCTTTTACCCAACAGTAAATCTCCACTAGATGACTCGCTTCAGAAGTGTTCAAAATCAGCTTCCCCCTAGTCAGCGTTTAGCCTAGGGCAGTGCCAGTGTAACCATCATCCTTCCAAGCTCCACCCTTTCATAAAAAATTGTCACGTCTGGTTTCAAAATTCAAAGTTGGCAACGGCCAAATTGCCAAGTTTGAGACTTTAAATCCATAAATCTATAGATTATATATTTAAATATAGATCTATAGATTTCTATTTAAATCAATGGTTATCACCTACAGGCAAGCACAAAGTCCTGTCTTTAAATAAATCCTTTTACACTTTCTGTATTTGCATTTAGCAATAGCCACAATGGCCCTGTCATGTTGGAGCAGCTCCATGCTTCCCACCGGCTTTTTACCATGCATGTTCATGTTTATAACAATATCTGGAAGTCTATAGAACTGAGTTGGAGATTTGCTCATTCTGAGAAATGGTTGATAAAGCAGTCAAACAATCTTTGGAGTTCTTTATTTTCACAGCTGGGCGGCTGTGGCTCAGTGGTAGAGCGGTTGCCTGCCAATTGGAAGGTGAATGTGTGTGAGTGTTTATCTGCTGAGCAGGTGGCACCTTGTACGGCAGCCTCGGCCACAGTGTATGAATGTGTGTGAATGGTGAATGTATGATGTAAAAAGCGCTTTGAGTAGTTGTTAAGACTAGAAAAGCGCTATATAAATACAGCACATTTACATTTACAGCTTTTATCACAATTCCCCTGTGAGTTCAGACTGCAGGGTGAAGGGCCCACTTCTTTTAAAGCTTTCCCTGGGATCTTTAGTGCTTTTTTAAAGATATTACTGTGAGTAGAAACAGTGTTGGGTCAGCCAATTAGTTTCTTGGTTCCAATCCAGTGCCTAAAATGGGCTAGTACTTCTTGGCTTCTTTATGCACATTAATACAGACTTTTACCTGGGGTGCCCAAACTTTCGAGCCCCACTGTATGATTTTTGTCCGCATGAGTACCTTTTGATATTAACAATATTATTATTATTATTTATTTGTTTTTAAGATAATTTAAGGTAAATGAATAGACATGGCAGCTCTAGACAGGAAAGAGGGGGAAGACATGCAGCAAATGGCCATAGGTTGGACTTGAAACCTGAGCCACTGCATCAAGGACTGAGCCTCTGCATACCCGCACTACCAGATGAGCTACCCAGGTACCCAATATTAACAGTATTATTAAAAGGCTGGTATTTATACAAAATAGACTATATATCAGGATTTATTGTCAAGCAATTAAACAGAAAATAATAAATAATACATTTTAAAAGAAGGTAAAATCAGACATTCAGTACCCCCATTAAAGCCAGAATAGAAGGATCCTGTTTCATAGCCACATTTTCAGACACTACCGCAATTCGACTGTGAGATTGGCAATCGAATCAGGCTTCTTAGATCAAACGGTCGAATAGTCGACTAGTCAGGGTCACCCCTACAAGATATGTCAGAATATAAATATATCCAAAACACATGCTATGATCATGTCAGAATATAAATATATCCAAGACACATGCTATGATCATGTCATGCAATTGCTGAATTAGGATACTGGCACCATTTTTACAATTCAGGAACTATTCCAATCTTAGTTCCAATCTGAGGTGTGAAACAATAATGCCTCTTTTTTTTTTACAGTCAATCTTGACATCGCTGTCCAACAAGTAACCATTAAGTCCAGAGAGCCAGTCTGGCTGTGTGTAGAGACTCCATGGATACATGCAACAGCAGCCCCTTGTCCCTTCATTTATAGGCTTCAGCTTTGAAAAGAGAAGAAAAGGAGGAGGATGCAAAAGACGTGTGTGTGTGTGTGTGTGTGTGCGTGCGTGTTTGGTTGTTTACCATCACTACATTATGCAGGCCAGTCCAGACAGCCTCTCCCTCAGACTTTTGTCACAAAGTGTAGACCACAACACTGATTCAACAGCTTTTATTGTTACACTTGTGCCCAGTCCAAATGTCTGGAATAACGAATGCTGTAAACTGTTAGCGGCAGTACTAGTGGAGCTTAACTGCAGTCAGGACCAGAAAATGTTTGTCACTATCCTGCTTGGAGGTTAGTAACGTTCCTGGATATATTATATTTTTGCTGCTTTTCAAGTAGAGAAAATGTCAACCAATGACACTTGTTATGTAGAATAGGATTAAACCTGGCATTTAAAGTTTGATTATTTTATTAGAGTTGACTGTAAAAAAAAATTCAGGAACTATTCCAATCTTAGAAAAATTAAAACAAATGTCTCAGCATGTTACTTGACACTTCATGTGATCAAAAATGACACTGCTTCTATTTGAACCTAGCTCTAATATAAAATAAGTTATATTAGATCACCACATATTTAATGTGGTGGCAAATGATTGCTTTGCTTAGAAATCAACATTTAGTATGTTTGGTGCCTGAATACAGGGAGAATAAACTTCCATTGTGAAATTATTAAAGTGCAAAGTTTAATGTGCAATGTTCAAACATCTTTCAGTAGATGTTTTTTTTTTCCTGACAGACAACAGGATGGAAATGTTAAATCTCAACTGTAAGCTGATACACTTCATCCATCATTTAAAGGAGATGTGTGGTCTCGACTTCAAAGGTACTGAACAGCTCTCAGAAACATGTTTAGTGGTTTGGACTTGCAGTCAGAAACTTAATGTCAGTTAGTTCTATAGCATCCATAACATGAACAGTAAGTCTGACAGCATCTTTATGTATTGACTAACACCAAACACCAAACTTTTTTGCCACCAGCCACTGTGGCAGGTGAATTTTAAGATTCCTTGTGTCACAGATTATCATACACTGACGGCTTCTCTGGGTCCACAAAAAGAGTACCAGACACACTCACATACGTACATTAGTTGTTTTTTGCACAGAAACAGTGGCAAAAACAACCTGGTCTCACGCCATTTGGTGTGTCATGTTATTTTGATTTATTTATTTGTCACGATTTTCTCGTATATTACGTGTACATGTCACGATTTTGAAACGTGACCACTTCACGAACTGCCGGTGTCGTGCCAATGTAGTTATCCCCGCCAGGATTTGTATCCCCTGGCCGCGGGAGCGCGCATGCACAGAGCGGAGTTTCTGCTGCCCTTCGAATTGTTTAACTGCTGCACTTTGAATTAAATGGAACAAATAGCGACGTGGAAGACTCGGCAGGGTTACCATAGTAACAGGGGTCTCAGTTAACTACATAAATACGTGTATTTGTCTGTTACATTAAGGCGACGTATGTGTATAGCGTCGTTTAATATTATGGACTGATAGGCGTATCCTCCTCCCTGTATTCCTCTAACGTGATTTATGTTTTAATTTAATTTAGTTTAATATGGCTTTTCAATTAAACACTTTTTCACCTGTCTACCATATGAGTTACATAGGAGGTACTCAAAATATCAGGCCGTTTTTCACCTGATATTTTATGTATCCCATCACTAACATGCAAAGGGTCTGTCCTGTCATCATGGGTGTTATTTTGTGTGTTTAATAGGTCACAATAAACAACCTGACACAATTTGGAGAGGTTTGCTGTTGTTTATCAAAAAGTTTTACAAAAATATCAGGCCGTTTTTTCACCTGATATTTATGTATCCCATCTTTAACATGCAAGGGTCTGTACTGTCATTATGGGTGTTATTTTCAATAAACAACCTGACAAAAATTTGAAAGTTACATAGGGGATACCAAAAAATAAAAACGGCCTGATATTTTTGGTTTCACCTGAAATTTTCAGGTTGTTTATTGTGACCTATTATCACACAAAACATGAAAGGGTCTGTACTGGGATCATTAAATAGGGTGATTTTTGATTTTCAATAAACAAAAAAGTGTTTAATTGAAAAGCCATATTAAACTAAATTAAATTAAAACATAAATCACGTTAGAGGAAAGGATACGCCTTATTAAACCACGCTATACACATACGTCGCCTTAATGTAACAGACAAATACACGTATTTATGTAGTTAACTGAGACCCCTGTTACTATGGTAACTGGAGTCTTCCACGGGGTTCCGTTTATAACTTAAACATTGGCACGATACAAATCCGGCGGGGATAACTACATTGGCACGACACCGGCACTGGGCTGCTCTGGCGGACGCAACAACGGGGAAATGAAACGCCACAACAAATCGCACCGGGACACGATCTGTGGTCTCTGGGGGACGCAACAACGGGGAAATGAAATGCCACACGCCAGACACAACAACGGGACGGACCGCCACACGTGGGACACGATCCCAGTGTGCAGGGACACGATTTGTAGTCTCTATGGCACACAACAACGGGAAAATTAAACGCCAAACGCCGCCCACAACAACAACGGGAATGTTATGGCTAGGAAACAAAAACAGGGAAAGTAACGGTCACACGTAGGACACGTCGACAACAACGGGACGGTTGTGGTTAGGAAGAGAATAACGTGGAAAGGAACAGCAATACACGATACCCAGTCTCCGGGGTGAAAGTCCTGTGTTGTTTGAGGCATCCACCAACCCGACCAACCCCAACCTCCATGCTCGGATTTTTAATACTAGGCCTACTCGCTACCGTAATCGTTCTGTGATCAGCTAATAGGCTTCCCATTGAAATACATTACTTAAACATTTGTAATCAATGCACGAAAATAACGACATTAACTTGACCTGTACACGAATCAATAGATTAAATAACGTGACAATGTTACGAACTGACATGAGACTGGAAAAAAAACAACTGTAATGAAGCAGTCAATTGTCATTGGCTACCCGCCAACATTTTCACTCTGCAATGTCAAAATCCAGCTGCTTTTAGCGCATGGTCAGGTGTAAATTTTAGACCCTGTATAAAACATTTTTATGTAAAGTGTAATATAAAAAATAACAACATACAATTGACCCTGCAGAGTGTGTGGACCTGATGGAAAGCAGTGGTAGAGTGATGAACCTGGAGGGAAAGCAGCAAAGTGACGCTCTGGCCAGCAGCGTGCTGATAGAGAGACAATACTACGTCCTCTTACGAGTATGCCGTGAGTATGCCACGTTTAGAAAATATTTTATAATTTGGAAAAGAGTAAGGAACAGGTTACAGCAAGGGCATAACTTTGGGTTCAACATTGGGGGTTAAGATCTCCACATTTGAGCAAAATTTAAATTATTAACATATGAAACACTTCATTTCCTGCATTCTGGTGAATTGTTCTGCAACAAATTGGGCCTTTTTGCATCAATTTATGTTGCAAATGTCTGTATTTATGTAAAGGAATTTATAGGTTTTTTGGGGGGTTGTACTGGCCAGTTTTGATACAGTTTGTTACAGTTACAGCATGTACAAATGATGGTGCTTTTTTAGGTTCAGTCAAACATATGTTAATATGTTTGATTGACTAAAATGTATCATATCAATCCTAATTATATAGTTTTGGGAGGTAAATGTAAATTTGAAGTTTGAATTTAGTTGAATTGTGTGTGGTTCCTCCCCCCAATATACTGATAGATGATGTAAAAAATGTATACTAAAGTATATTATATGTTAATTTTGGAGGATCAAGTAGTTTAATGGGGGAAATGTCTCATAAACTTTTGTCCAGCTGTTTTATTATATTATCACTTCCCTTCAGGAGATGATACTGGATGTCGGAAATATATGCCTCTCCTAAACAACTCCAGCCAGAGTCATCCTGAGTTAACTGGTAACAAAAAGCATCAGCAGTACTTCATGACTGAAACTGAATAGTGCTGATCAACATACTTTAAGTGGCTCTCTGAGGCCTCCTGTCGGTCAAAGCCATGGTCTCAATTTAAATCCAACCTTTCTGTTGTAGAGTTGCTGAGGAAACTGTCTAAGCCTGACAAGGAGCGAGACAGAAAGACCAGAGGACGGACGCAGAGGAGCCAAACCAGGAGCACAAACATCTCTGCAAATAAACACCAACTAAAAGAGTTTTAGACTAGATTTATTATTATGTTTTTTAGTCAAGACTTTAAAGTTGGATTTCTTTAGACCTTTAACCTGAAACAAATCCTAGCTAGCAATAGACAGACAGAAAACCTTTATTGTCATTATACAAGTGCATAATAAAACTTGGTCTGGCTTTCTTCTCAGCCGGGAATTATAAGACGAATAAATACTATACTGTATATGTTTATTACGGAAGAGGATTAGGGCTACTGGTGAAAAATGTATGTGAGTTCTGACTTTTTCAAATTCTGAGAATAAAGTCAGAATTCTGAGAAAAAAGTCAGACTTTAAAATGTTTTTCATTCTAGAATAAAAAGACTTTAAAGTGTTAATTCTAGTGCAAAAGAGAGAGCAAAAAGCAATTCAACTGCTTGATTCCAAGGTGAATGTAGTTGAACTACTAGCAAGCTACTTGAAAATGTATACGTGCTCTAATGGTGTGATGTAGTTCAGTACTCCTCAACCCCAGGCTGTACAGTGCCTTGCGAAAGTATTCGGCCCCCTTGAACTTTTCAACCTTTTGACACATTTCAGGCTTCAAACATAAAGATATAAAAAATTTTATTTTTTGTGAGATACAGCAGTTTGAAGGCCCTGGTTGACAGTCTGGCTGTGGGTCTTCAAAGTCCAACCTGTAAATATAAAAGAAAAAAAACACACAAGCACAATACTGTGAGTATCATATACAATAATACAGTGCCATACAGTACAGCTCCCAGTGTGCTGTGTGCTCATTGGGAAAAGATATATATAAAAAACTTAATAGCAATACAAATCTGATAAAATCTTTTATAATAAATGAGACTCTTCAGTGGTGAGAACCTTATAAGTATGGGTGTGCATTAACATTTTACTCTACACAAAAAAATAAATGGATAAAGTGAGCGAAGAGCTTACCTCCGCTTTTTGTTATTTATTTAAACTGGATGACAGTATTTACACACACATCCCGTGAGATGTAATAAAAGCCTATCACTGCACATATTAGTTTGATAGTGGTGTACTCATTAACACAGCTTAAAAATCAGGTGTTGTGTTCTAGCTCACTCCTCAACCCCAAGCTGTGTATTCAACAGTTATGAGAACCTTCCGATTTTCACATGTATAAATAGCTTGTTTTCACCATGTGTACTCGCTTACGGCCATACATAAACGGCCAGGTTACATAAACGAAACAATTTGGATCAAAACAAATCAAAGAACTCTAAAAAATACAGAAGTGTTAATTCTAGTGCAAAAGAGAGAGCTAAAAGCAATTCAAATGCTCGGATCTCGGAAGCTAAGCAGGGTCGGGACATTTTGACATTTTTTTATGACATACTATAACATCGTATAAATACCGCTTTTCAGTATGTATTGACGTATCTATAGTGTACTTCGTTATTTTTCTTTCTGATTACTTTTATTTCCCCTAAGCATCGTTTTTGTCTTTGTTAATGTCAGCGCTCTAAAAACATGCAGTGTGGAAACCCCTGAATATTATGCTTTACTAAAAGCTAGCTATAACAAAGTTCATTTTCTGTTAAGATACTTTTTATTGAAAGTATTGCTTTCATGTATTTTCTACAGTAAGTTTTTACAATGCTTTTTTTATGAATAGCTTTTATCACATACTAGTTTTAGAAAATTGTTTTGACATTTTTTATCATACCCAAATTAAGTCTGATTTACAGAGGGCACCTAATACAATAACACTTTTTTGGTACAATATGCTATTTCTAAAAAGAAAGTGTCTTCTAAATGGAACTTTATTCACTATTGTGAATGTTCTCATTTTGTGTCCCCAAGGCCTGAAACAAGGGGCCACTTTATGGGCAGCTGAAAGATGGCGTGCCTGTAACTTTGGAGAGCCGGAATGTTGTTTTGCCTAATAACGAAGTAAAGTACAGACACATAAGTTAAGAAGTATTTATACTTTGTTGCATTACAACACTGCATATTCAATTTCAAATCAATTCCATTTTATTTATATACAGTGCCTTGCAAAAGTATTCGGCCCCTTTGAACTTTTCAACCTTTTGACACATTTCAGGCTTCAAACATAACATTTTTTGTGAAGAATCACCAACAAGTGGGACACAATTGTGAAGTGGAACGAAATCTATTGGATATTTTAAACTTTTTTAGCAAATAAAAAAACTGAAAAGTGGTGCGTGCAAAATTATTCGGCCCCTTTACTTTCAGTGCAGCAAACTCACTCCAGAAGTTCAGCGAGGATCTCTGAATGATCCAATGTTGTCCTAAATGACTGATGGTGATAAATAGAATCCACCTGTGTGTGATCAAGTCTCTGTATAAATGCACCTGCTCTGTGATAGTCTCAGGGTTCTGTTGAAAGCGCAGAGAGCATCATGAAGACCAAGGAACACACCAGGCAGGTCCGTAATACTGTTGTGGAGAAGTTTAAAGCCGGATTTGGATACAAAAAGATTTCCCAAGCTTTAAACATCCCAAGGAGCACTGTGCAAGCGATCATTTTGAAATGGAAGGAGAATCAGACCACTGCAAATCTACCAAGACCTGGCCGTCCCTCTAAACTTTCAGCTCAGACAAGGAGAAGACTGATCAGAGATGCAGCCAAGAGGCCCATGATCACTCTGGATGAACTGCAGAGAACTACAGCTGAGGTGGGAGAGTCTGTCCATAGGACAACAATCAGTCGTACACTGCACAAATCTGGCCTTTATGGAAGAGTGGCAAGAAGAAAGCCATTTCTCAAAGATATCCATAAAAAGCCTCGTCTAAAGTTTGCCACAAGCCACGTGGGAGACACACCAAACATGTGGAAGAAGGTGCTCTGGTCAGATGAAACCAAAATCAAACTTTTTGGCCACAATGCAAAACGATATGTTTGGCGTAAAAGCAACACAGCTCATCACCCTCAACACACCATCCCCACTGTCAAACATGGTGGTGGCAGCATCATGGTTTGGGCCTGCTTTTCTTCAGCAGGGACAGGGAAGATGGTTAAAATTGAGGGGAAGATGGATGCAGCCAAATACAGGACCATTCTGGATGAAAACCTGTTGGAGTCTGCAAAAGACCTGAAACTGGGACGGAGATTTATCTTCCAACAAGACAATGATCCCAAACATACAGCAAAATCCACAAAGGAATGGTTCACAAATAAACGTATCCAGGTGTTAGAATGGCCAAGTCAAAGTCCAGACCTGAATCCAATCGAGAATCTGTGGAAAGAGCTGAAAACTGCTGTTCACAAATGCTCTCCATCCAACCTCACTGACCTCGAGCTGTTTTGCAAGGAAGAATGGGCAAGAATGTCAGTCTCTCGATGTGCAAAACTGATAGAGACATACCCCAAGCGACTTGCAGCTGTAATCGCAGCAAAAAGTGGCTCTACAAAGTATTAACGCAAGGGGGCCCAATAATTTTACACGCACCACTTTTCAGTTTTTTATTTGCTAAAAAAGTTTAAAATATCCAATAGATTTCGTTCCACTTCACAATTGTGTCCCACTTGTTGGTGATTCTTCACAAAAAATAAAAAAAATGTATCTTTATGTTTGAAGCCTGAAATGTGTCAAAAGGTTGAAAACTTCAAGGGGGCCAAATACTTTCGTAAGGCACTGTAGCGCCAAATCACAACAGTTATCTCACTGTGCTTTTCATAAAAGAGCAAGTCTAGACTGTACTCTGTGATGTTATTTACAGAAACCCAACAAATATTATATAGTAAGCCAAGAAAAAAGTTGAAATGGGGAAGAGCGCCCAGAGAAAGCAGTGGACCAAAGACACAGTACACCTGAGATGGCGGCAGTGGTGTACAACCATGCTCCCTGCAGAAGGAAGGAGAAGAGGATGATGTCTCAGAGCTCAAGGGACAGGCAGATGATGCTTTACAGGACAGTGGTGTAGAAGTAAATCTGGCTGAGGACTTTATTACCCATTCCTCTCAGAAGACCAAGATAATGAACTATTAATGTAGTTTTTATATTACCTCATTACTTATTGACAATCTCAGCTCATGGTCAACTCACTCATAGCTTAAGCTTTCAATTTTCATTAGTATATAAAGTTGGCTCCTTTTGTTGTGAACCTGAAAGTCGGTGATTCCGATCACTTTAATGACTTCTTGTCCATGTTGGCTTTAACATTGAGCTAGACAGGTCACTCTTGACGAAACGGCAGTTGACAAAACAACCTCAGCTCAAGGTCCACTTATTTGCTTTCTCTGGCTTCCAACCATATCACACAGCTTTCTTCAGCAGATGCACAGCCAAACTTAAGGGTTGCTCAGACAATTGGACAATCAGAACATCTACAAACCATGAGAATTGAGCAAATAAAAGACTGTGTATTGTGCTTGAAAACACCAGAATAAGCACATTAGTGGACCTTGAGCTTAGATAATTTGTTTCAACTGCTGTTGTCAAAGATTGAACTTTCAAGCTAATTGATAAGTAAAGTAAGGATGGACAGTCTTTTAATTTGAGATTAAGGAATTAGTACTTAGTCCCTTAATCTTGAAACCTACCGACTATCGGTCTGATGACTCTAGGGGCAACAGCTAATATTTCAGGGGTTCTGGTGTAGCAAGCGGATAACCATGGGAAGACTTCCTCTGCCGTCCTCCGGGTCCAGTTAGCAACTTCAGACCTGAGAATAGAGTTCAAGTTAAGAGATGACATCTCTATATAAACAGATGTCTGCCTTCAAGCAGATATCTGTTTATGGAGATGATTAATTCCCCAACATAAAGACCAACATTTTAATCTAATTTATTTAGTAGAGTAAATCTACTCACATCTTTTGTGTAATGAAGAATATGCAATCATCTCTGCACCTTTTCCAGAGCTTTATTTCTGGATCTGTACACAAGGTATTAAAGTACAACAGAAAATACAAAATAATGTTTAACAAAAGAAAAAAACAAAAACTTAATGTTTATGTACAATTCTTATAAACAATAAAGATAGCTTCTTGACCATTTCTCATAGTGAAGTTTTTGATTGTCTATATTTCTGGATATACATTTTTAAGTTTTGTAGGTTTTTATTCACAAAGGTGTTTGTTTTCTTCAAAGGACTTGAGTTTTCTTTTTCAAAAACACAACTGCTATAATTTTTCTTTTTAAACTTCAAAACACAATAAAAAATATAAAATAAAATTTGTTTAGTGCTTTCTTGCACACACAAGTCTCATACCAGAGATATCAATAAAATATCACATTTTCGAGAGTTCACAGGGTGGTGAAAAAACTACTTCTATTACTTAATGGCCTTTACATTCTGACAGTTTTTCTGAGTCTTTGTACAAACCACAGGTGAAATAAATACCACTGCACTGCTAAAGCTAGAAGAGCTTGGAGGACTTACTGCATTATGCACATTGCATTAAAAGAGAAACTAGCTCTCCACATACTTAGAGCAGCAGCCATCCCTTTACCATCAAGACAAATAGACGACAATTATGTAATAACAAAAAAAAAATATTAAAAGAAAGATGAGTGTCTTTTACACATGGCTGCAAGTTTTGAAGGCAAAATTGCAACATTGAGTAATATCAATACGTCTTCAGGTAAAGCCGTTTTCAGTGGTACACTTGAGAAACAGACACAGCTGGCATGCGTGGTTTCAGCTGTGTTCTGGGGGTCATGACTTTCCAAAAAGACAAAGAAAATATAAACACCTAGTCAACTGGTAAAATGCAAAACCCAAAATATCTGTACATATCTACAAATTATTGCCTTTTGACAAGGAATCAAATTAAAACCTTTGTATCAACAAGTGTAAGAGGTCAGTTATAGACTTTTTAAAGGCTATTTGCTAATTATTTACATGAAAGTAGAAGTGAATATCTTCTCTGATGCTGGCCTTGGAAAATTAATAACTTGATCATACTTAATAATGGTTGATAAGCATGAATCCTGTCTGTACACACATTGGTAAATTACTGAATCTATGGACATGACATACATGATGTACCCCTGAAACAAACAATTATTCATAAGCACAATGCATAGATAAATTAAGTAAACACTACTGCATCCAATAAACTGACAATGACCCGCTAAACATTTTACAATTCACAATTATGGACTTCAGTCAAGACATAAGAGCTCCATTTCTGCTACTAGACTCCAAAAACTGTCGACTAGAAAGGCATTCTCTAGTCAGTACGGGTTAGGCAGAGGTTAAATACAAAATCTGAGTGGCTTAAAATAAAGAGATAATACTGCTAGCAGGTTTACCCAAGCTTGCTAAGTGGTCTGAAAATTGCATTACTTGCTTTAGGAGCAAAATCTAACTTTAATTTTTCCTACAACTGAAGGGCACATACAACTAAACTCTCCTAAGTATAGCATCAGTGAAAGGATTAAACAAAAGCTCAAAAGGTAAAAGTATATGTAATAAATACACACTTTACAGTGCCTGATGAGGTCTATGTTTAAATGATTATTAACCTAACCAATATCTTTGCAATGCAATATTGTTATGGTTTGCTTGTCTGATTGATACCCTCCTAAAAGAAGAAGGATTTCAAAAGAAAACTTGATATCTCAACTGTAAAACAAGGTCTCCCATTATGCTATTTTGCACAGGTATTCTTCATCAGCTGTTTAAAAATGTTAATAAAAAAGAATTATCAATCAGTATCCATAATTTGGATTTGACCAAATGGGATGAACAATAGTCAAACATTCACATGTTCCAACATGGCCACTCTGAACAGTTTAGAAGTAAGCAAGCAGACCAACTGCAGACAAGCTTTGACAGGAAAAAAAAGAAAAGAAAACCAAACTCGAAGGCCTTAGCCGCTGAAGCCAGCACACTTCCTGTTCTCCAAGCTCTTCTCCATGCTAGTGTTGCTCTTCATACAATATCTAGCCAGGTTTATTTGGGGACAAATAAAACCATTTGCACCAGCCTGGTTACTAGAAAGTACCTGTAAACCAAACAATTAAAAAAGAAAGTACCACTTCAAACAAAGACAAGCAACTAAATACTGACACAGAAAACTGAGTCAATTTTGGCAGCTGAAAAGAATGGCAAGTAAACATACTCTAGATCTGAAGATGTTGTGTGAGGATATGAGGGAGGAAGATACACAACTCTCCTACTGCAGCCACTGGGCCCCACTGTACATGGACGTTACACATCTCAAGACGCATCGCAAAACGAGAATAAAATAAATGGCTATATAAACTCTTGAGAGAAATCAAGATTTTAGTTCTATATGATAGACATCACTGATGTCATATTACACAAAAATGAAAACAAAAAAAGTATATATATATATATATATATTTATAATAGAATTAAAACAAATTGGAATCTCCAGTCTTATGCACAAGCAGGATAAGGTGTTTCAAAAGGGAAGAACAAAAGGATGAAGAAGAGGAAGATCACTCTGACTGAAGTGCCGCAGGGTGCTGTGTGTGGTGCCGTGCATGTGCTCCCAGAAAACCGTTGGGCTCGCCGCTGCCAGCCAAACTCCCAAAGTCTGTGACAGACACTGCCATTTTTGCGCCGGTGATTCGATGGTGGTGCGTCGTTGTCCGTCGTGCTTCAAAGTCCATTCCAAGGTTACCCACAGACACGTCATTGATAAAGGAGTCAGGCAGGGCCATCTTGAGTCTCTTGGAGGGCCGCTCGCAGTCCTTGTTGACACACACTCCTCCTAGCTGGCCCAGATCAGAGTGGTAGAAGCCGGCGTCGAGCATGTCGAGGCAGTTGGTGTCTGCACCATTGGAAGGGAACCCGAGGGATTCGTCGTGGTTCAGAGAACCACGATGGAGACTTTCCAGTGGGGGAAAGCTGTAGGAGTCCATGCAACCAACCTCTGCAGGGTTGCACACTGTGGCTACAGTGTTACTCAAAGCTGCAAAGAGACAGGACACTCAATTAACATTGAACAGGGTTCAGACACACATTACTGAGTAAAATAAAAGAACTTTTGAGGCACTTTTTTCATTTAAAACAGAGATGGAAAAGCAATTTTGTTTTTGGGTGCACTTTCCCTGTGCGGGCTCAACCACACTGGCTCCCTAAATCAGTCCTCATGGTACAGCATGCCATAAATGTCATAAAATCATCATATAGTCTGCCATATCATAGTGTGTCATAGAATTGCTACACAAAATGTCATAGTACCATACAGTATGTTCTTAAGAAGTCATAGTTTAGTATTCCATAATATCGTTATAAAAATGTAATTGTATAGTTACAGTACATAATGCCATAAAAATGACAGAAATGTCTATATGTAAAGACGTTATATTTTTTCCCTCCTGATATCTATTCCGATACCTGAACTTGCGTATCGGCCAATACAGAGTACTGTTCAGATACCAGTGTATAAAAAATAAAATATATAATGAGTAAATATATTTTTTTTTAACATCTGTATTCTACTAACCCTGCATGGATGTGATATGATTACTATCATTGTTGTATGGTCTGGCTCAGGTAAACCCTTGAAACATGAACAAATACATATAGAGAATGAATGCCACGTAACTTTTTTATCATCTAGTTTGACAGTCATAACTGAAAAAGAACAAAAATACATAAACCTAGAAATAAATAATTATTTTAAAAGACTGTTAGTGTGCAGCCATAATTATGCAAAACAAAAAGGCATTCAAAATGTTAAATAGTACAGTAACAGTAAAAAACAGTAGTGCAACAACAACAAAAACACTAATGGCACCCCTCAAAAGTAAAGCCTTGCATACTGTGCACATCACCGTGTTACTGGTGGGATTTTCCGGAGCAAAATGTCAGCAATTTGGAAATATCTTACAAACACCAGCTCTGAATAATGTTTCCTGAATAGGGTTGGGGTAAAATAGTCAAGTCTCCAAATATGTTGGTTTGAGTGAGTGACATCCTCTCTCCTATTGTTTCCTGCAGGTGTTTCTGGCTCTGGAGCTGTAGAGTCTGAATCTGTGGTTGGAGTCACCTGCTAGCCAGCTGCTAAATGAATAAAACTGAACAACTTAATGCTTCAACACACACACTTTTGTCACAGCTTAGGAAAGTACATTCCTATCGCCAGATGACAACTTTACTTGGCACGTTTCCTGTAATCAGCGTAGCATGAATGCATGGTAAAAGCCAGCAAGCCACACTAGTAAGCTAACTTGGCTGAAAGGATGCACTCATAATTCCACACAGCATCCAATCACAGGGATGCGTCGAGGCAAGCACTAGCCAATCACAGCTTGAAAGGGGCTAACGTCAAAACTGAAGGGGGCCTAACCTGAAGGTTCTTGCAGGCTACATGGATACACTTGGTTTTATTTTAGCAAAATTACTTTTTCGGGCTAAATTACGCAATATTGGATCAATGCTCACATACTAAAACCAAGGTTGTATTGAAGAACTTTCCGCTACTGGTATAAACAATTTTAATAGTATGGAATAAAAATGTCACAAAATAGTATGCTGTAACAAATTAAAAACTCATAGTATAGTATGCCATTACAAAAAAATCTTTATAGTAAGTTACAAAAAAATGGCAGTGTAGTATGCAGAATTAAGTCCCATTACTGACCTGTGAGGTCGCTGGCAGTGATGGAGTTCAGCAGACTGAGCTGTTGGTCGGTGGTGGCTTCCAGCCGTCCTCCTCCACCTGCTCCTGAACACACAGACGAGGAACTGTCCACTGCCAGTCCCTCCGCTTCATCCACCAGCCGGTCCATCAGGTCACTGGATACAAAGAATAATGTAATGTAATCATTCAAATTAAGTACAGTTTACCTTTTGTCATTCTCATTGTATTAAACATAAGCAAAACCATAAAGAGAATACAACAGATTAAAAGGTGCTCTAAGAGATGTTGAGTGACATTACTAACCGCAACAGTTTGCTGTATTTGACAACAAATGTTCTAGCCTAAAACATGTGTGACATCACTTAGAGCACCTTTAACTGATTCTTCTTCTGCCACTTACGTTACACCAGGATAGCAGCTATACTTTTTCTTCCCAAACCGATTCTGCTGCACAAAGAAGTCAAAGCGCTCAGACTTTTTCCACATGTAGTAAAACGCCACACATTCAGCTACTGTTCGTGTTGTGACCTGAGTGGGTGAAAGCAGTAATTGAAAAATGGATGAGAAACTTTCACAGCTTTATATGTGTACTTTTTCATTCTTGTCTGAAAGGGGAATCTCGTAAGATCATGAAATAAGACTCACTTTATGTTTCTGTATGAGGTGAAAATTCTTGTCATACATCTGAAGTGCATGCTCAAAGTTCTTGCATTCTTCTTCTGACCATGGAGGTGATTTTTCTGAAATTAAACCAGATATATGGTTACACTCTGGGTTCTTAGCCATTTTTTCTAATCTTTGGTTCACCTGGTTTCCTGTGTGTAATATTGCTTGTATAACCAGAACCCTGTAATGCACAAGTTACATAACGATATGGACATCTTTTTTTTTTTAGGACAGAATATGTATTCTGGATGAATGTGTAAATGATATATAATATACAAAAAATAAATGAACAAAAATTGAATCTCACAGAAATATATTGAAATCACACAGAACAATAATTAACAAATATGTTTGTCTTTTGAAAATTGTTACCCAAGTCTTCACAATCAGGGGAAACAAAAATACAGGTACTAACACTAATACAAACATATTTAGAATTTCTTCCCAAAAACATTTTATCCAAAACCAAGAGCCCAAATCAAACTTGTTTCCATATCCAGGGCTGCTTAAATGACCTGCCTGTGTCTGCTAACAATACACACAGACTACATTCAAGGACCTCCTGCTTGTTTCAGGATATAGTGCGTTCCATTTACCTCAAAGCTGGAAATGACGTCACACCCAAGTTGAATGCGTTCCATTTACAAGTCAGATTTTTCATTGTGGGGTTAGCTATATCCAAGTTATCCATTGTCAGCAATAACCTTTGATAACAGCGCATTATGTTGTTTTTTTGTGCATACAAACACCATAGCAACATGTCCACAGAGAGAAGTTGGACAGAACTGTGTGTATGACTGATTTAGTGAGACACAAATAAGACAGAAGTGCTAATAACTGTATGTTACTACAGGTTTCACTGCTGTTGATGCATAGGGCAACCATTTAGGATTTTGCGCTCTGGGTACTCTGGTTGTCTGAGTTTTGAGCGGGGCTCAGGGGGGGCATGTTTCCGACTTTGACCTTGAAAAATCTGGGTTCTGAGTAGGCCTGCACAATTTGGGGAAATATATGAATACATTTTTTTGCTTAGAATTGATATTACAATTCTCTGCCACGATTTTGTTGACCATGACAAAACAAATTAGCAGTATCAAACAGATTTTTTGGGCACCTAGAGCACATTGTGCATCACAACAAGCCTGTAAACACAGAGGCTTCAATGAAGAGAAGGGAGAGCATCGCAGAGACTGGGAGCGCTTTAAAACCTATTTTATACAGTCTGTTTAAAACTCACGGAAGAAAGTAGCGTTTGTTGAGCAGTCAGCTTGTAAAATTAAATGTCAAAAAATTATAAAATCAAGGTTATTTAAAAATTAAATTGTGAAATGTGAATTAAGATCACGATTTTATAACGACTAATTGTGCAGGCCTAGTTCTGAGTACAAATGGAACACACTATTGGGGTTATTCATTGGCTGAGCAAGCTGCCTGTCTCCTGACATGACATCATGTGATTGGTCAACACAGCCAGCAGTCTGACGTCAGAAGCCAAGATGGCAGTAGCTAACAGTAAAAGATTGCCTTTCACACGACAAGATGACTAAATTACGGTTCAGTCATGGATTTATTGTTCTGGAATTAAGGAAAGTCTCAGAAAAGCCGCTGAAGTTCCAGGCCAGATTACTAAGCATTTGTAAGCACTACGATCACACTGAAGCCCTCTTTGGAAAGGCCCAGGCGCAGAAATATTTGAGATTACAGGACTTGATTTTGGATTCATAAATTATTTATTTATTTTACAAAGACACAGTAATTCCATGATGGTTTAAAAAGCTTCTTGACAACCTATAATCGCTTGGATTATAAAAACAACACATTTCTCTGCTTCCGGGAAGAAAAAAAGAGTGAGTAACACAACATTTTTTTAACCAACTTGTAATGTGTCCAGAGATATCGGTGATGTGCACTTTAAATAAATGATGTTGAAGTTGACAACAGCTGGATATGAAAAAATGAAGTTATCAAATATCAAAATCGACACGTTTGATCATCCATCATGTTGAAGAAGTCCTGCACACTGTCCATTACGCGTGCAAATAATTTATTTCACAACGTTTTGGTCACATAGACCTTCCTCAGTTGAATTGACCGAACGTTGTGAAATAAAATATTTGCATGCGTAATTTTTAACGTACGGGACTTCTTCAACAAGTGTGACTGGTAATCTTCACATTTTCCGACGCACCTGCCCCAAAAAAGTGTGCAAAAGCGCTTTTTTGAACGTCAATCATAAAATGACAGCACACAGAGATATAAGGTATATGTAGATATAAAAGGTTTACATGCAAAGGTTACAAAAAATGACATTGTGGTATACAATGACATACAATAGTTCCGTAATAAAACTTTTGTAAAACCTATAATTTCTGTAGACTGTAAGTGATGTGTTGATTAAACTCAACTTTGAGCTAACACTGTTGTTGAATTGCTTTTTGTTGGCTATAGGGTGATTCCTATACTTTTGCTCCTCCCTGGGTAAATCAGGGATAAAAATTCAGAGATATTTAGAAGATAGTATATCCGAAACCTAAAAGTTAAGTTTGACAGAATGAGCAATTTGACTGCAAAGTTTTTCATAAGCAACATTTAAGAATTCTTTTTGACAATGCTAGGAGCTCACAGTGTAATAATTGCTATTAACATATCAATGACATGGGCTTTGGGCATAAAGTAGGAAACTGTTTTCTGTGCTTACCTTTTGAGGACTTTAAACGGCTGCAGTGTCTCTCTAGTGCTTCACGGGTGTTGTAGTTGCACTTGACAAGCTCACACAAAGCCTACGTGGAAAGAGTCGAGTGGTCAAGACTGGAATATTGGTCATATGACTCGCATTAACTTTAGAAACAAATAAAAAGAATTCAAAGCATGATTGCTATAGTGTATGGTAAGAGTCAAGAAAAAAATGATATACACTGCATAAACTCACCCACATGGTCAATACAATGCTTATCACTGTGTTACAATATGAAAGGATTGATAAATAAAGACATGACTAACCTGTTCATTGTCTCGAACATGCATCCATGGTTTGTCACATACTGTCTTTTCATCTGAGGTCCGTGACAACACATCCGACAGGAATGTTCTAACCTTGTTTTCTGGCAATATACCTGGGCTCCATAATAACTCATCTTCATCCTCATAAACTGCATAACAAAGTACATTACATTAAGCTTAGTCACCTTGTGTATATTATTTTATGGCTAGAAACATATTACGCAATCACATTAAACAAACATGTCAGGCACACATGTTGAAATTAAAGAAGCAGCAGTCACCTTTCTCTCCATCTTTGTAGTGACAAAGGCCAGAAGGGACCTCTGCTTGGTAGTGTGATCCCACCATTATTTCCTGTGACAAAAATCCAAGTGTTGATTCAACTTAAAACATAAAGTATACATTATGTATTTCTTTCTTAATGGGTTCCAAAATGTGACATTTACCTTTCTTGAGTCCTCTGGGCTTGGGCCATCTTCATCACACTCTGACTCTTTATCGCCATCGGAGACAGCATTAGCTGATAAAATAATAAACACATAAATACCTTTTCAAATTACCATTTCAAATGGCACCTTCTGTGTGCTAAGGCCTGATGCTTTACTTACCAAACCTGGTGTCAATTTTGGTTCTACGCATGTGAATAATTAACCGTTTAACCAACAATAAAACTCTTGACCGATTAATACTTTCCAGTAGCTAACAATATTATTAAACATGTTTGTTGTATAGTAAGTTGAATAGGCTATACAACCTATTTCCTAAGTGCTAGTTATCTTTTGTTTAAAGCTTCTTTTTTTCTCCTGGTAAGTTCACAGCCCTTACAGCTGACTGCTGGACCGCTCTCACAACGGCCAACTACATGCAAGGCTCGGACAAAAGACCTGGACAGCTGCATCACATGGACATGCAAGCGGTACTGGGAAAGTGACTGCATGTGTCCACAACAATGCATGCACGCAAGAGTGTGGCTACATGATCGGCACAAGTCTGCAGCTATCCTTTAACGCAGAATGTGGAAAGCATGTGCAAGTCTCCCAGAACGGTGAACTGGGACTCAGTTGCCTGCTTGTTGGTTATTTTAAATTGGTAAAACTCTAAATTAGTATCCATATTTGGCTGAATTTCCTCCAACATACTTACTACATAATTTCTCCTAAATCTCTTGGAAAGTTCAAAGTATGCACACACAGCTGGTTCATACAGTCATAATGTTCACTGGCAAAATACGTCATAGTGCTGAAACGATTTCTCCATTAAACAAGTACACAAAAAATGAAATCAACAACAGCACAGTTTGTTTTGTTTTTTTTTAAATCTGATTCGAAGTCTTTTATCAAGTGAAAATGCCAGAATGTTGGCATTCACAGAGAATGAGACCTTATGTCATATTTTTGTTAATTAAATAGCCATTTGTTGGACAAAACAAGTAATTTAAAAAATTGCATTGGGTTCTGGGAACTTGTCACAACCATTTTTTTCTATTTGACATTTTATAAAACTAAATTATTAATCCAAAAACAATTGACAACTTAATGAATCATGTGAATAATCAGTTGCACATTTAACCTAATGTAGCTGTAAGAAAAGGCAATGTACCCTTTGTGAGTGAGAACTGACATTTCTTTTTGAATTTGGTAGCTTCTTTTTTAATTATTGCACTGTATTGCATTGCAAGCTTAAATCTTACAAAGCTAACGACAAAAAGTACTTACATCGAAGTGTTCTTGGGAAGAAATCGGTAGCCTCATGGGAGGTGACTGAAGGGGTCAGATCATCAGCTGAGGACTGGGTCTCCTCCTCATAGTCCCCAGACAGCAGATCTTTAGCTATTTCCTCCTAGAAAGAAATATTTATACACATTGTAGACTGTGACAGACCAAGGGTGATCAACAGAATTACATATTGAAGATGAATACAGTGACTTCTAATTACTTTCCCAAATATATTTATTCACTACATTACAGCATTTATTTACCTTGTCCAGAGTCATGTCAGGCAGCTCATCAGTCAGGTCTCCAGAGGAGCTGTCTATACTAGACCCTGCTGAGGCCTCATAGCGATAGATGGCCAAAAGCTCTTCCAAAGGCATGTTCCCCTCCTGGTAGAGAAACAAGAGGAGAGGCAAAATAAGTCTTGCCGTTTCATCACCATTCATATAAGATCCCACACTGCGGAAATCCAGAGTTAAAAAATCCAGAGTTAAAAAAGAAAACTAAAAAGTAATTGAGTGGTAAATAAAATTGAAACAGCTACACACACACACACACACACACACACACACACACACACACACACACACACACACACACACACACACACACACACACACACACACACACACACACACACACACACACACACACACACACACACACACACACACACACTTTTACTTGAGTGAAAGATAGATGATACAGAGTTTCCCGCTGCAGTTTGCAGTTCAACTATGTTGTCAAAAAAAAGTCTATGGAGTGATAGTCGCCTTTCGGACATGTACGCTGCTGTGGAATCGTGTCAGTCTCGCAAGAGGTTTCAGGAAAGTGGCTACATGTGTCTGACAATGCACAGAACATAAACCAGTACAAGCCTACAGCTGTCCGCAAACACGGAGAGTGTGTCAGAGCCTCCCGGACGGTGAACTGAGACTCCATTACCTGCTTGTCGGTCAACGGTTAATGATCCGTTAACATTTAATTTCATTGTGCTTTTTTTTGGAAAGCTGACTGCCAAAAATCCCCACGTACCAGCTAACTAATTGGCCTGTGTTAAACGCTAGCTATCTGTAAACAGAAGTGAAGTGGTGGCTGGCGTCTGGTGCCAGTGATTGTGTGTGTGTGCGTGCGTCGGCCCGTCCCCCTGCTAAGCTCTGACATGCAGACAGCTAAGGAACAGAAGAAAGAAGCAGCACCTTGACCAAAAGGAAGACTGAAAAACAGAACTATTTTGGTACAAACATTTACTCACCACATGGCAGACAGACACATAGATATCATTTATTAATTATATATTATTTTAATTTAATATTTAGTGTTTAATAAATAATTTTTAAATGTAGCACAGAATCTGTAGTCTATCTCCTGAAGCAAACCCCACCCTACCACCAAATATTGTGCACCCCTACCCTGTATAATCATAAAGGTCACACAAACAATTGTCATTGTGTTACAATACCACACTTTGTTTCCAGTTTCAATATTTGCAGCCCTACTGTGCTAATGCACTCAGTCTTAAGCAATAACAATACATAACATTTAAAATGCCTTTAAACTGTCACTTTAAAATGAGCTACATTTACATGTAGTTACATTTTGTGCCCTTTTTTTACCTTTTCAAGATCTGCAATTTCTGAGCTGAAATTCCTCCCTCCATCCAGAGACTCTTCCTCTTCTAGAGTCCTCTCGTCATCATATTCATGGACTAACATTTCTGCTGTTGGGTCAAAGTCATGGTCCTCTGACGATAAAGAGCCAACTGAGTAAGAAAGAGAAGGAAAAAAGAATCTTAAATGTCTCAGTCTAATAACACTAGCTTTTTTTACACTAAAAGATGTACACTCTGAAGATGCACACTTAAAAGATTCACATATACTACATACATATATACATACACATATAGTTACTATACTGCAATAAGAAGCATTATGTCAATTTCAAAGTAATTTTGTCTGATAACATAATATATTGTATAATGTAATCTTGATATTTATGTTGTGCAAAATTGTGTCATTAAAACATAGATACATTTAACATATCATAAACTGTGTATGCTTAATACACTTAATACACTCAATTTATAGTGAAGGTTTTCTTACCTGGACTTGAACTCCCTAGGGAAGCCTGCAAAAGAATAAAACCAGAGCATAAATGCAAAATGTACATTTATACCTCGGAATTAAAATGATTTATTTCGTAAGAGACGGTCTAAGTAAAAATAAAGGAATATTTTGAGAGGGACAGTTCAGTTTACGCAGTGTCGGCTCCTGTAACAGTTAGCTATCCAGCAAGCTAACCCCAAAGCTTACTGGTAACGTTAACGTTATCCATCGAGAAATGTAAACAGTAATTTGGTTGGCTCGGTACTGCAATCGATAGAGTTGGATGTTCTTCATAATACAGGTGCCGCTAATTTAGCCCAAATAGAAAAAATAAATTTCCATTCATAACAAACGAGATATAATCAGGTATTTCCTTTAACCAGCAAGCTAACGTAAAATTTACGTATCAATTTACACAGCCGCTACACCAAAGCAGCTGAGCGAGGCGCAGCGGCCTTGTAGTGAAGGATCAGTCCAGACATGATAAGCATAATTTAGAGGAATAAAAATGACATTTGTGACACGAAACACGCTATATAGAAGGCAAAAACTATTGTTTCTTCAATCGATAACATAGAAATTAAAAATATAGCACACAACATTTAAAAATATCGATTTAAGATCGATTGCTTCTCCCCTGTTTTCCCTCTTACCTCCGCCATATTGGTACCTTTAGCTAATGGGCTCGTTCTTGCGCAGTACCCGGATCAGCGATCTGAGCCAATCAGAAATCCAGGTGACCGTCGTAGTTGTGACGTTGTTCATATCACCCACTCAAAGATGTCAACCTATGATCAGACTAACGGTAATAGTTTATCAATGTTAGGCCTAGCTACTGTATGAAAATATGAGAAACACAAATTTAGAAATGAAATCGCCATTTCCAAAATGAATTTATAGCATGGCGTTGAGCTTTTTATTACTACACACAATGACATTTTACCAGAACATTCCTAGAATGTACTGTGAACATCCCAGCTGATTTCCTGCTCGCCAGCTCTGTGGCATTTATAGAGATCAATTTTTATCACAGTTAGCGTAACATTTTCAGACCCTGGCTATATTCCTGTCGTAAGAACTTTTAATTGGGGTCACACTGCCTGTAAAAAGTGAGATTTTCGGTTAGATCATTCCATATGATATAGCCTATTTCTGTAATTTATAGAAAGTCTGTGTAGGTTGCTAATCATAGACTGTTAAAGCTACTAAAAACTACAAATCACCTAGCCTACTTAGTTGGGTCAAAATGTCACCAAGAACTAGATTTCCTTTTTCTTTCTCCTTTTTGCCATTGCTTTTTCATTGGTGTTTATGAAACCACAGTTAGATCTCTAACATATTGAAACTCTTGTTTCAATATGGGCTATATTTTCTCATAGGCTATAATTATAACAGCATTACATGCCATTGAGCTGACACTTTTATCCAAAGCGACATACAATTGCTATGTATGTTAGAGGTTGCACACCTCTGGACTGGAGCAACTATGGGTTAAGTATCTTGCTCAGGGACACATTGTAGGCCTATCACAGTGGGAATTGAACCCAGGTCTCCCACACCACAGGCATATGTCATATCCACCATCACCACCTTACACCACCACCGAAAGCAATTTTGCTATTCTAATTTCCTTCCATCATGCAGGACTACTCATAAATCTTTATGTAAAAATATCTGAACTCTCAAATAATGATTTGAACTAACTAAATTAAAACAATTATGTACAGTAATCTTTTTCTGAAATAAATTTGAGATGTAGTGATTTTACAGGCCAGCAGAGGGCAAGAGTATCCTGTAGTGTGAAAGTATGAGTACTTAAAACACCACTGAGATTCACTCCATCTTTCCTCCCTTCTCCCTCCCTTCCTGGTTTAGATGACGGTGAAACCTCGTCATATTTGATCATAACATAAAAGCAGGTTAACTCTTTAGGCAGGCACAGGTAAAGGTGGACTTTACTCTACATCAGCTAAAGACAATTTTACCCTATTGTTGGTTGTATACATTAGTTACACAGTGTTATATTCTACACAGCAGAAGTTAAAGGTTACTACTAATTCAAGGTGAGTCCTGCACCAACTGCTGCTGTCAGGGAATCTGCAGATGTTTATGCACAGGGCACTGGCGATAAACTGCTTCCTGTCTCATCCTGATCCAGGAAGGGAGGTGGGTGTCCTTCCTGCAGCAACAGATACTTAGTCATGTGTTTTTGCTGTCAACTGCATATATTGGTTCTGAACTTGTGTCAATAAAGATTTAAGTGTGACAGGCAGGTGAAGGCTTTTTTTGTGTGTGGAGCATCCTTTTGGTTTGTCTTTTCAAAAAGGCAGTATATATGCAGCTACATTTTCTGTTTGTCTAGTTTGGTCATTCAGTTGACATGCCAAAATAAGTTGAGACCTGTAGCTAAGAGAGAAATGATAATGTGTCATGTATCAGATCTTGCAATATTTACAGAGGAAGGAGAGGTTCTGACGGCTTGATTATGCTTTGTGAGGGCTGCCAGCATTATTGGACGACACATTTGGTAAGCTGCAATGGCGATTTAAGTTACTTTTGTTTTGTTAGACTAAAAACCTCAAACGCATATACTGTAAATTCACATCCAAAGACAACCACACCAATGCATGCATTACTGTAACTTACACATGCAGAAAGCTTGCAAGTGGCACTAATAGAATGTATGGGCTCCTTTTGCATTAACAAATCATTATGTTGTAAACATGTGACTTGACAGAATATATACTTTAGGCCTAACTATCAGCCACTCATTGGTTGCAAGTGGTGGGTGGCAAACTCTTCAGCAACCGGCTATTGTTTACATATGGGTCCCATTTAATTTGTCATTGGGATCATATTTTTTCTAAACTTGTCGCAGCAAGTAAACACTTTGTTCAAAAAACAAAATCCCCCATAAGGCGTGGGAAGGGTAGTGTGGGCTTTGTTTGGAGGACTCTGCAAACAAAGGAGTCGGACAGTTCAGAGGCACCTCCTTACATAAATTGGTCGATAATGGGAACCCTAAGTTGAACCAGATCAAGTTAATGCATGCACGTACTGTATAGACCAGGGGTGTCAATCATACGGCCCTAGGGCTAGAACCGTGCAGTCAATAATATTGCCGTCAATAAAGTATTTCTGATTCTGATTCAAAGGGTCCAATCCAGCCCACTGGATGCCTTTGCAAAGTGTGAAATTTGCGGAAAAGTCATTATATCACAATTTCTATATTCCTGTTTGTCCACATGCTGTCCTAATAAGAATAGCAGGCCCTATGCTGGATATGCTATTATAGATCCCACATGCTTACATACATGCTAGACGTTGTCAAGCCCAATGTTCATGCATGAGCCGGTGGTGGAAAATGTCTTTGTCTGTCAGAGTGTTGGGTTTTCCTAGAAATATTGACCAGTTCCTATTTCTTTACAGAGGTAAAGGGGAAGCCACTGTGCTTGGTGTGTTCTCAGCATCTTTAATATAATTTTGGCGCTACTATTAGACACATTTTCTTTTCCATCCTGACCAGAATACAATTGAAAACAGACGTATATGAAATTGCACATATTTTCCTCAAGATATATCAGGTTGTTCATCTAAGTTTTGTAAATACATTGTTCATTAATTGTGAACATTTACCTTTTACACTAAAAGAAAAGGACACATTTGAAGTGGCTGTTATTTATGCAATGGTTTTAATGGTCTGGCCCACTTGAGATCAAATGGGCCGTGAACTCAAAAAGGTTTGACACCCCTGAAAAATACTTTTAATACTTAAGTTGAAGGGCTGCCCCAACACAAGTATTGGATCTTCTTCTTCTTCTTCTTCTTCTTCTTCTAGATAGGTAGTAGTACTTTTACTGTTTTTACTATTGTGTTTCACTGTGCACAGATGACCCTGTTTGATTGTACAAGGAGCGTTAAATAAGAGCAGCCATTACCATCTGTCTCTCATCTTTGTTTTCTCTGCTGCTGATTTATGATTACCTTAGTCCTTTGAAATCCCATTTGAAGCCTACTTTTACAGAACAATGTAGTCAGGAAGACGTGGGCCCTTGCCTAATGAGTGAAACTGTCAGGTCAACAACTTATCCTCTGACGTGGATTATGAAGAGGTATGTGACAAAGGGTCAGAATCCATTGTTACAGTGTAAAACGGATGTGGCTGATTAACACTGCGGCCCACACCTACACTGGTTTTGTGATTGCCCAGCAACTGCCCACTTGATGTGCTATTAGAGGGACTGACAGACAGCAAATTCTTTGTTTTTCATACTTAAAAATTATAATTCAGATCAATGGACACATCAGCTGCATATTTATTGTTTCAAATTTGTATGATACATCACTGGTTGATATTGCAACTGAACTGCAAGTCTTGTGTGAGTCTTTTAATACAGTATATTGTTATTATGTATTGTAAATAGTGTCAGAATATGAATAAAGCATCTCTGTAGGTGAAAATGCCTTTGTTAAAAAATACTTTTCTGTATAGGGGTATTTACTGTTTTTGTGCACATGAAGACTGGATGGAAAAAGAGATCAAATCCACTTACTGTATACAATGCATTGGATAACACTTCAAGCTGGACATTTTACAAATCATAAAAAATACGAGTAGTACGCTGCCAGAGCAGCGTACTACTCGTCGTTAATAGAGGAAAATAGGAACAACCCCAGGTTTCTTTTCAGCACTGTAGCCAGGCTAACGGAAGATCACAGCTCTACTGAGCCAAGTATTCCCATAGCTCTTAGTAGTAACGACTTCATGAGATTCTTCAATGATAAAATTATAACTATTAGAAGCAAGCAAAAGCAAAGACCTGCCTTTAACTGGCACTGACTTATCTCTAAGCTCAGGAACCTTAGAAACAGATGTAAAACCAGATGTATGTTTAGACTGCTTTGCTTCACTTGATCTTTATCAATTTAATTCAATTATTTCTTCATCTAAACCATCAACCTGCCTCTTAGACCCCATCCCGACTAGGCTACTTAAAGAAGTTTTACCCTTAGTCATCACTTCTCTACTAGATATAACCAATCTGTCTTTATTAACAGGCTATGTACCACAGCACTTTAAAGTAGCTGTAATTAAACCTCTTCTGAAAAAGCTCAACCTTGATCCAGATGTTTTAGCCAACTATAGACCTATATCCAATCTTCCATTTCTTTCTAAGATTCTTGAGAAAGTAGTCGCCAAACAGCTGTGTGACTTCCTGCATAGGAACAGCTTATTTGAGGATTGTCAGTCAGGATTTAGAGTTAATCATAGCACAGAAACAGCACTTGTGAAAATTACTAATGACCTCCTAATTGCATCAGACAAAGGACTTATCTCTGTACTGGTGTTATTAGATCTTAGTGCTGCATTTGATACCATTGACCATCATATCTTATTACAGAGATTGGAACATTTATTCGGCATTAAAGGAACTGCTCTAAGCTGGTTTAAGTCTTATTTATCCGATCGATCTCAGTTTGTTCATGTTAACGATGAATCCTCCGTGCACGCCAAAGTTAGTTATGGAGTCCCACAAGGATCTGTGCTCGGTCCAATCCTGTTCACTCTATATATGCTTCCTTTAGGCAATATTATCAGGAAACACTCCATAAACTTTCATTGTTATGCAGATGATACTCAATTATATCTATCAATCAAACCGGATGAAACTAATCAGTTAGCTAAACTTCAAATGTGCCTTCAGGATATTAAAATCTGGATGAGCTGTAATTTTCTAATGTTAAACTCAGATAAAACTGGGGCCCAAGCACCTCCGTGACGCATTATCCAAAGAGATAGTTACTCTGGATGGCATCACCCTGGCCTCCAGCACCACTGTGAGGAATCTTGGAGTTATCTTTGATCAGGACATGTCCTTTAATTCTCACATAAAGCAAATTTCAAGGACCGCCTTTTTTCACCTACGTAATATTGCAAAAATCATGAATATCCTATCTAAAAATGATGCAGAAAAATTAGTCCATGCATTTGTTACTTCTAGGCTGGATTACTGCAATTCTTTATTATCCGGCTGCTCAAAAAAGTCCATAAAGACTCTTCAGCTGATCCAGAATGCTGCAGCACGTGTTCTGACAGGAACCAGGAAAAGAGATCACATCTCTCCTGTTTTAGCTTCTCTGCACTGGCTTCCTGTAAAATCCAGAATAGAATTTAAAATCCTGCTTCTCACCTACAAAGCTCTTCATGGTCAGGCACCATCTTATCTTAAAGAGCTCATAGTACCTTACTGCCCTACAAGAGCACTACGCTCCCAGAATGCAGGGTTACTTGTGGTTCCTAGAGTCTCTAAAAGTAGAATGGGGGCCAGAGCGTTCAGCTATCAGGCTCCTCTCCTGTGGAACCAGGTTCCAGTTTGGGTTCAGGAGGCAGACACCGTCTCCACATTTAAGAGTAGACTTAAGACGTTCCTCTTTGACAAAGCTTATAGTTAGTTACGCTGCTATAGGCAAAGAGATAACTGTTGTTGTGATTAAGCACTATATAAATAAAATTGAATTATTTCTCTCTCTCTCTCATATCCACCTCCTCTAGACAGAGGGATGGATCTCTCTCTCTCTCTCATCCACCTCCTCTAGACAGAGGGATGGATATAGACAGGGGGATGATGTCTCTCTCGCTCTCTTTCTCTCTCTCTCTCGTCCACCTCCTCTAGACAGAGGGATATCTCTCTCTCTCTCTCATCCACCTCCTCTGGACAGAGGGATGGATCTCTCTCTCTCTCTCATCCACCTCCTCTAGACAGAGGGATGGATCTCTCTTTCTCTCTCATCCACCTCCTCTGGACAGAGGGATGGATCTCTCTCTCTCTCTCATCCACCTCCTCTAGACAGAGGGATGGATATCTCTCTCTTTCTATCTCTCTCATCCACCTTCTCTAGACAGAGGGATGGAACTCTTTCTCTCTCTCATCCACCTCCTCTAGACAGAGGGATGGATCTCTCTCTCTCTCTCATCCACCTCCTAGACAGAGGTATGGATCTCTTTCTCTCTCTCTCTCATCCAACTCCTCTAGACAGAGGGATGGATCTCTCTCTCTCTCTCATCCACCTCCTCTAGACAGAAGGATGGATCTCTCTCTCTCTCTCACTTGTCCACCTCCTCTGGACAGGGGGATGGATCTCTCTCTCTCATCCACCTCCTCTAGACAGAGGGATGAATGTAGACAGGGGGATGATGTCTCTCTCTCTCTCTCTCCCATCCACCTCCTCTAGACAGAGGGATGGATCTTTCTCTCTCTCCCTTCCCATCTCCTCTAGACAGAGGGATGGGATCTGGTTGGGGAAAGTTTTAGCCTGGCCAGGCTCCTCTCTTTAACCTGTCTCTCTTAGTTATGCTGCTATAGTTTTAGACTGATGGGGGACTTCCTTTGACACACCGAGTTCTTCTCTCCTCTATCTTTCTATCTTTCCATTTATGTGCATCCATGACCCAGAAATGCTTGTTACTAACCTAGCTCCGGGGAGTCATTCCCTGGAGTCCTTATGTTCTTTTTCCCCCAGCGTGTTTCCTTGGATCAGGGAGGCCCCAAAATCATGGTTGCAGCTGTCGCCATGGTCCCGCTACACGTCCTGCGATGCCCTGCTACATCCTGCTATGCCCTGCTGTGCCCTGCTACGTCCTGCTGTGCCTTGTAACGCCGCACAGTGCCCTGCTATGCCATGAACTATTACAAAGAACTACTACATACTACTATCTTTTGTGACTGTTATTCCCACTCTTCATTGTAACCCCAACCGGTCGTCAGACACCCAGAGCCTGGGTCTGACGAGGTTTCTGCCTAAAAGGAAGTTTTTCCTCGCCACTGTCGCACTGTT
>CM049375.1:29345227-29388533 GCA_026937815.1 Etheostoma perlongum
TATGGAAAACCCTGCCGAGTCTTCCACGTCGCTATTTGTTCCGTTTAAGAGGTAAATTCAAAGTGCAGCAGTTAAACAATTCGAAGGGCAGCAGAAGCTCCGCTCTGTGTGCATGCGCGCTCCCGCGGCCAGGGGATACACGAGTACATTGGCACGACACCGCTGACTGAAACACACGTTCTGTCAGAGCGTCTAAACGAAAAATTATAAAGTCAATACTTATAACGTTAGCATTGTTTTCAAAAACAGTTGCTAAATACCTCAGCTCACTGACAACTTCACCGTAGGTAGCCATCTGTGTTGTGACTGTGGCCGGTGGCATGTAGATTTGACCGAGGGAGTAAAAGGCTAACCAACCAATGGGCAGAAGTTAACCCCTTAAGACCCGCCCCTCCTCATTTGCATAATGAGGCAGAAATGCATGAAGAAATGTAAAAGTGACAGGCAGAAATAAATACCAGGGGTGAAAATAAATAGGGTAGAAAATGCAACGGAAGAATAAAACAGACAAAAAAATTAAACACACAGAAATAAATACATTTAAAAAATAAGTAAGGAATAAATAAAGTTGAAGATTAAAGCGGACAATAAATAAATAAGGTAATTATTACAAAAGGTGAATAAATAAAGAAGCTAATTAAAAGAGATATATACATTTATGTCTCACTGTATAATTTAATTTCTACCTACATTTATTTGTTTATTGTATTTTTTGGGGCAATTAATTGTATGCTTATTTATTTACTGAGCATTTATTTATTTCTGTATTTATTTTTAAATATGGTAGACCTGGTCCTCCATACATCAGCAGCATAGACCACACAAATGAAAATATGAGGTTAGATAAATAATAAGAGTTCATGACATTAACATTACCTTTCAAAGTCAGAATACCAGTATTTTACAGGTCTCCCTAAAAAATGAATTAGACAGCTGCAGCTGATTCAGAATGCTGATGCTCAAGTCCTCCCTAATAAGACCAAGAAAGTGAATCACTTCACTCCAGTTGAGGTCTGATGAGAAGTGATTTCAAAATACTACTGTTCCAAAGAATTGAATGGTTTAGGGCAAAAATACATTTCTGATATTCTAATACATTATGAACCATCCAGACTGGGACAACTCTGCAGTGTTCCGTTTTCATGCTCCACAGATCTGGAACAAATTCCTAGAAAACTGCATGTCCACTCAGTTCTTTTAAATCTTTTCCGTTTGACGCCGTCTTCTATTAAATCAAGTATTATTATCTTTTACACTTCACTGTCACTTTTATTCTTGTATTTTAAACCTTACTTTATTCTATTTGAGCTTGTTTTTATTTGCTATTCTCTTTAAATAACTCTTTGTTTTACACAAAGAACTTTTAATTGTCTTGTTGCTAAAATGTGTTGTATAAATAAATGTGCCTACGCTGACAAATTAGATAATGATATAAAATGACTTTAATGTCCTATAATTCTAGTTTAAAGCACCATAAAACTAATTTAGGGTGGTTATGTAAGTTGACCACTTGAAGAGAACATGGGGACCTATTAATGAGCTCTGGCTGACAGTAACTTTTGATGTCTGGCCATCTGGCTCTCTTTGTAAATTAAGTTATGATTAAAGCATGAAGCCAAGCTTTTGGAAGACCTTTACATAAACTTAGAAGAATAGTTCTCAGAAACTAAAAATGTCTTATATTGCTGGCAGGTATAGTGATGAAATTGTTTTACAATTTTGACTTCAAAGGAACCACAAATAAATATTTCATCTGTAAAGTAAAGCCATCTGTAAAGTGAGATAAGGGGAAGAAGAAGTGTCTCTAACTTTTTCTTCAACTTAAAAATGATACCCCAAAGGCTTCTACGCCAAGGGAGACAGTGCAGCAGTCTTCTTTGCTGTTTCACTCAGCACTCAAATTTGATGGAGACGATTCTGCAGGGAGCAGTTATCAGTTTGTTATATGACAGAATATCTCTGTAAAGAAGCTTGTGTTTTAAAAGTCCAATATGTAATACTGACAGCTAGTGTTTGAAATAGTTACTGCAGTCCAAATTCAAAATACTGAAAATAGCATAGACAGTTAAAGAAATGGACCAACAGATCCCATTGTTCTGGACAGAGACCAGTGAAGGAAAACAGAAGCTCTTTCCCGGTGATGGTTAGGTGTTACTGCTCAGCCTCCAACTGAGCTTGAAGACGTAGTTGTGACGTGGGCAACGTGTCTGAAAGTTGTAAGTCTTCTGGTAGCTGTGCCAAGAGAAATCTCAATCATTCCCAATCAGTAGAGACGGAGAGCGTAAGTATATGTTAGGAGATAACATAGACATAGGCTAATTATTGCTAACTAGCATGCTAGTTTACATTAGTAATTAAACCTAAACAGCTAATGGAAGTCGACTGTCTGCGAGCTACTCTTGGCAATCAATACGGTGATTTGTCGACTATGTGACAGCAAGTCGCTTGGTTATGGCACAATCGTTAGTCTATTTTTTTAACGTGAGATAAAAGGTAATGGAGCCTTTTATAATTTGTTGTGTTTCTTAGACGTCTAGAAATAAACAATGGACAAACAGAGTCTTGAAACGCTTCAGATGTAAAGTTATTCACTGTCAAAGTGGCGCCAAAATGAATGGGAGTCAATGGGATGCTAGCATGGCTTTGTAGCATTAAAATGGCACCGCTACATTTAGAGAGGAGAGGCTAACCCCCTTGGAAAATAGTCGTCTCCCCTGGCCCCTCCTCCCCAGCGTCAAGGTTCAAGGGAGTTGCCAGGTTGAGAATGCTAAACCCAAAGTCACACAATGTCAATGCTAGCTTGATGCTAGTCTCGCATTTTGAGTACATTACACATTATGGTTGCATGCCAGTAAGAGAGTGGGAATCTTCTTACTGTCCAACATATCATAACCCTGAAGCTGGCAATGGTTACGTTACAAAAATAACTAACATAACTTTATATACATGCAACCTGTAGAGAACAAAAATTCAGGCTACAGGGTGTTTTGCCAAAGTTAAATTGCATGTTTAAATTATGAGGATGTCAAACTTACTGTTTCTGGCATATGTCATGAATAATTTTGTTAGCAGGTAGAGTGTATTAGCATGGCGGCGATAGCACCATTCAGGATCACTTCACTGGCTTTGTTTCATTTTTTTGCGAGTAACTAACTCCCAGTGGCTGGGTTAGCTCAGTTGGTAGGTCAGGCTCACGTATGTAGAGGTTTACTCCTCAATGCAACAGCTGTGGGTTTGACAAAGACGTGTGGCCCTTTGCCACCCTCTCCCCCCCCCCCACCCCTTTCATGTTTTCATCTGTCCTGTGGAAATAAAGGCCTAAAAATGCCCCCAAAACAATCTCCCTACGTAAGCCTTGATATAAATGGATGAGGTTTAATGCCTCCCTGTTTAGGAGGAAATGACTGAACTCTGTGTCCTTTTAGGCTCTAAACTGTCTCCATCTTTTAATATTTACCCATATTTTACCTTGACTCTGATTATGCAACTGTTTAAAGATGGCGAGTTTTGTTTTTAGGAAATATCAAGATGTCTATTTTAAAACATATTCAGCCTTAAAATTCTATTTTCAAAAGAGGCAAATCATTGATAACTATCAAGAATTAAGTTCTTGACGTCAGACACTGTTAAATGACATCCCCCCTGAGTTTTTTATAATCCTGGCTTTTACACTTCTATTTTCAAGGGCACTATCAGGAGACCATAGGTGGTTAGACTGGAAATGGAAAAAAGTGAACAGAAAATTGTGGCAGAGCAGCATTTAGGGTTACATTATGTAATAGCTCAGTTTTAAGCTCTGCAATAACTTGGCCTAAATATTCTATTGTCTAAAATTCCACTCTGCCTCCATCTCCTCCTCTACTCCATCTCCAATGCACCACTGGAAACAAAGAGGTATAATTATGTTAAAAATGAAGCACCCAAATGGTTTAACTCTTTTCCCGCTACTATCACTGTCAATTATTTGAAAACAAGGCTCCATCCACAGAAAAGTGGCAGATAGGAAAGGCAGTTCCTTATCAAAGGATACAAAACAGGCACAAAGCAGATTATTATATCTCTTAGAGGCTAAAAATACTGCCTGTGACTGGAAAACAAAGACGTAACTGTAAACTTCCATCCTTGTTGCTATTCTGATCACTTTTGCAACGTGAGAATGCTCATGACAAAAGTCTTTTTGGCAGAGAGCCTGAATTCTCTATGACAAAAGTGTTTGTGAGAGGAAATGGTCAGCAACTGTGATTGTTTTCTGTTTGCTTCATTATGTTGTTGGTTGTAATTGTTTTTTATTATTTTGTAAGCATTGTTTATCTTTAATGTAATCATATATGAAATCATGTACACTGTGGTTTAGACAGTGGACCGTACTTAGGGTGTTTTCACACCTATAGTCTGTTTGCTCTGGTCCAAATCAGTTGATGAGAGAAAAATCCAAGCGAACCAAAATACAACACAATGAACCACGCAAGAACGCTCGCTTCACTTATTGGTCAGATGTGTCTGGGGTGGGAGCAAAAAAGTAAATACAGAAGGAAGGTCCTGTGTTCTGGACTAGTGCACCTCCATGGTCAAACCAGGTTATTTCATTTAAATCATTTATTAGACATTTTTTTTGCGAGCAAAGTTACTACGTCTACTATGCTCTCTGAGACTTTGCTTTGCTCTGTGGCGGCTGGTCTGACCACGAAAATGTGAGCGATAGCTAGCTTGACCGCAGTCTATTTCTGTGAGAGAAACCTTGCAAGCTGCTACAGTTTGCTGCTCTGTAGCATCGCAAATTGCAAAGCACACCTGACTACAGGAGCTATTTAGCTCAGATTTGCGGAGTACACATAGGTGGTTTGGATCACGTTCTCACCATTAGGGGTGGGGGGAATCGCTACAGCATAGAATCGCAATATTTGCAGCGGCAATGCTGTATTGATACGAAGATGCCAAGTATCGATCTATTATTATTTATGTGGTGGTCAGTTTGTCTGCTAGACAATCCCATTTTGCAGCAATAAAATTGAAGTTGGAAAAAAGGTTCTAAATTGCAAGATATTGGAGAATATTGCAATATGTTTAAAATCGCAATAATATCGTATCGTGGCATAAGTATTGTGATGATATCGTATCGGGAGGCCTCTGGTGGTTTCCACCCCTACTCACTATAAACAAATTGCTCCAGAGTTCTATTGAAAGCGAACAGAGAGCACCTCTTTAAGGACGTCTAGGTACTCTTTTTAGGTCCTGCATTCACACCTGTCCAACAAATCGCACCAAGGGGGAAACTTAACGATTCAACTGAACTAAATGAGGCAGGTTAGGCAAAGCCCCCCCTAATTATTTAGTATTCATTGCAATTCAGAAAGAGCAGTGTTTGCATTAGCAATGGCAGATAATCTACAAATAATTTATAATATAGAAAACATACATTTGTTGTTTTCCGTGATGTCTTTTCAACATTTGACAACATAACGTCTAGAAACTGTTTTAACTCATGTTCAAACATGATCTGTTTTATTTTCATGGAAACAAACTGATTTGAATTCTACACAAAGGCCATAGGTGGGAAGGTGTTCCAACACGTGGTTCCTGCAGAATAGGGTGTAATGGGACGTGCATTGCTCACCTCTCTGCCCTCCGATTCACAAGCACCTTGCTCTCTGACCTGGGTGGTGGCCGACTTTCACAGCATTGTTCCAGGCCTCCCATACTCCGCCATTTTGTTTCCTGTGCAGAACAGGAAGTCCTGCCTGCAGCTGTTCCCATAAATGTGAACTAAAGAGCTTTTGCAAGCACAAGCACACACACACACACACACACACACACACACACACACACACACACACACACACACACAGAGTATACACACATCCTCTTCCTTCATGCTTCCCCTCAGCCTGAGTTCAGGATGCCCCTGTCTGATGTGAAGATGACCCCAAGGGATGATGGGATGAAGCCGAAAGCACGTCTGCTTTCCTTTCCATAACCAAAACCCTGCCTGTATGTGATATTCACATCTGCAAACGTATTCAAGGATATTGCAACATACAGGTAATTTTGTACACGCTCAACCACAAGAAATTATTGCGGTAATATAATAGAATACATGTAACATAAAACACATTCTTGTACTGAGTAATCAGATTAAAATCTTTTCAAAGTTTATAGGACTCTATAGGTTGTGTGCTTTTCTGGCTCCCACTGGTATTTTTTGTTTTTCACGCTGGCAGCCTTGTCTTTGTTCCCATGCTCACCACATGGGAATGTAAGGGAACCTGTGATCCTGGTCCACAGCATGGCGGACAGATCCTCATATGAAGGCAATTATACAACTGTGGAAAAACACCTAATGACCCCATTCTTATGGAAGGACCCTCATGGCTGCATGTTGAAAAGGTTCTTACGAATGGATGTTGATATTATTTGGGCATCTACAATTACATCACAGTCTAGATAATACAATTAGGGAGACAGCTTATTTGCACCGTTATTGTTTCTGTGCAGAAATCCTGATAATCCCTGGCCCTTTTAACAGATTTGAAGTCAATTTAATAACCATGCAGAGTCTGCATGCACTTGCATGTGGTTGCAAAGACCTACAGCATACACGGATAATGTACTTTATTGATAACGATGAATGTTCTTATCACGATGTACTTATCACAATCTTATCAGCCAGTGCCAGAACAGCTGGGATTGAAAAGATTTCCGGACACTTACTGTAAACAGACTGAAAGCAGACAGATGTACCACCCACTTGCCAATCTGCTGCATATTATCATTTAGCAACATTTAACAAGCACTGCAGCAACAAATTAGTTGGAAATGCTCACAGTATGCCAGAGCTTAGTGGAACTAATTTCCATGATTTATCGATAATTGCACTGTAATGGGTCCACTTGGCCCACTTTTCCTAAGGTCACAAGCGTCTGGAGATTATCCCTCAATACATTTGGTGGAAGACAGGAAAGTACCCTGGACAGTAGACAGTCCATCAGGTTGAACATACACCCTCTCATTTACCTGTGGGCAATGTAGACTGCATCTGATTTGAAGTGTGGGAGAGAACTGAAAGATTTGGAGGGAGCACATGCAAGGAGAAGCATGAGATAATTTAGACATTAGATTTTTTTAACATCATTTTAATACTCTCTTTGGAAACTTCAGTAGGAGTTATGATGTTAATTAACACTGCCATTATTCTGTTTTAAATATGGTGTTTGATTACTCATGGACTACTAAAAAGCTGTAGAAAATACATTTTCCAGTGTTGGCAATTGGGTGATGGCATGTAGTGCATAATTAAAGAACTTTCACAATGCGATATGTAAAACATTAAACTGAATATTGGTTTGTGGGATTGATCACCAATTACAACAATAACTTATTTCCTGTTACCCTCTGCCCACTTAACTTTTTCCAATATGGAAGCAAAAATGCAATCACCCTAATAAACATTAAACATCACGACTGGAAGTCCTTTTTTTGCTTAGATTAGACATTTAAGCTGCAACAAAGATGCTCTAAACTAAGAACGTAATGGTGTAGTACATTTTCCAATTTATACAGCCCTCATCGGAAGAATTAGATGATGAGCAATACTAGTGACTAATTTTAAATTTATTTTTAATTTTAATTTTCAAATGACTACTGAAGTGCACTTCACTTTTCTGTTTTGTATATGGGAGAAATCTTGCCTCGAGATATTTTTTATTCTTCAAATATGCTTTCCAAAACAGACCCAGAAATATAGTGTCTTAATGATATCCATGAACCCAAAGAATGTAAATAAATCTCTTACATTCCTACCATTAATTAGACTTCCTTTCCATATCCTTTACTTTTCCCTCTGGAGGAGCTGGTTTCCTCTCTGCAGCCATCCATATGCTTCCTTTAAGGAAGGATGTCATCACACCTCCTCCACTCTAATGGTTCCACCCTTTCCTCACTTTAAACTCATCGGCCAGCCAAGTTCAACTGTGAAGATTGGGTGTGCAGTATTTATGCTGTTTCGTACATAAAGTCTTAATCACATCACAGTGTGGAGTACAAAGGGGCATATATGTACATTATGGGTGGACACCTACACATTTTTAGTGCGCATGGATTCTGTGTGTGAATTGGGTGTGCAAGGGACTGTGGAAAGAGTAAAGGATCCTTAGAATTATGAAAAGCCAATTACCTCTGAGACAAAGTGTTGTCTCAATATTGTTACCAGCTATATCAAATTCTCTCGTAAGCTAAATTTATGCAACATAGCCTGGATTCTACTCTGTATCTCTAAACTGTAATAGCCCAGGTACCAGGACATGCTGTTAAAGAGATTGCATCTGTGCATTGGTGTGGTGATTCCACCTGTAAAACAATACCTTGTTTATTGATGGACAAGGCACTCATGGAGAATATGAAAAGTTCATATTGCAGACAATTCATATTACACATGTTTCAGTTAGGATGAGAACAATGTGGGGGGAGTTGTCTTTTTTCATTTTAAAAGGAGGCTGGATGAGCTTTGTAGTTGCAATAACGGCAGTTGAGCACGTGGGGCACCATCCACCCACACAGTACATGTATATTAGTGGACCTGTTTGTGACTCACTTAAAAAAAAACGACGGCTCTCTGACTATGGGGGAAGAAGAGAAGGAGTGTGAAATGTTGCTTGGCTCAGGCAGGGAGAGGAGATGAAAACTTGCTCAAGAGCAAGCAAGCTCAATGAATCATCCTTGGGATTCCATGAACACACAGGGTGGTAAAGCCTCCCCCTCAACAGGTCCAGAGGAAGTCTTACCCACATAGGTGAGAGCCAGGGAACTTCCTCTTGAAAGGGAAGATTCACCTCTGCGGTAGAAAATCAGGACATTTGGATTGAAAAGGTGTGGTCGAAGCTGGGGTTGCTCACGTCAAGCAGCAGTGGATTCACTTCCTAATTATTGTAAATCACCTGAAGGCTGTAACCCGTACAGAATCATTAAAAAAATTCTGCAGGGAGTTTTGTCCAAAAGTGAAATGGCTTTAAAAGTTTTATGAAATAAAAAGACTTGCAAAGAAATCCAATGCACACCTAAATTACCAAAAGCTACATGACCAAATGTATGGTATACTTTAAATACTACTCCATTTTGGTGCCAGGCTAATGCTGATTTTTCACATTTGTGTAGGAATGTCTCTGTGAATGTGCCTTGGCATGCATAACTACGTATGTGTGATTGCGTATTAGTTCACACACCTGTGTGTGTGTGTCTCTGTAACAAGCCAGAATTTGTAAAAACCTGTCTTGTCATTACCATCTTTAGCCAAATGTGACGGCAGAGGATATGAGTGGGAGAGCTAGAGAGTGCGACTAGATTATTCAAAGGGAACATATAGCAGGAAACACCAGCACAAGCACATATACATAATGTGACATCACTGTTGCAAGTAGGGCTGTGTAAGGTAATTCTCCCTAACAAACAAATACCATTCTGCTTATTGAATGAGCATCAGGTGCAGATTAACCACACATTCTTGGCGAATGTTAAACAGCCTGCTTTAACAGGAAGTGTGCCCCATCCTTGGATTTAGTCCAAAATGACTCCCTGCTTGTACATGTAAATATGAACGAGGGAGTGATTTTAGCTTCATGGTTTTCATCTGATCTTACAGAAGAAATTCACATTTACACCTATGGTCAATTCAAAGTCTGCATCATGAACGCATGCAAACCAGACTAAATATATTTACAGTACATCCATGAGGTTGCGTAGGGTAATGCATATCTACTGCTCTATCCACAAAATGGCTGCATGCTGGGACAGATGCTGAATTACAAATTTTGCTGTGACACTCACCTTCCTCTGGCTCTCCAAGGTCTGATTAATGTATCTCTCCAACAGCTGAGGCCAAAAAGTCCTAAAACAAAACATTATGTAGTTAGTTGAATGGACTTAATGTTTGGAAATTGCTTTTCTCCAACTGCACACAACTAATCTAGATATTGATCTACAGTCTTTAAAAAGAAAATGGCTTCACCCTCTGGATAATTAGTTTTTTGATGAATCTTTGAATTTTTTGTTAATGTATTCACTCACAGTTTGGCTCAACATACAGTAATGTCCAGAGCAAGTGGTAATAATTCCCAGGTTGAGAGTATACTGTGATTCAGTTCAGTTTTCTGTCAACGGACTGCAGGGTTTTTTTCTGGCTGTTTACAAGATACAGTCTAACGTCATCTAGTGTTTTAATGTTAAACGGTGTTGCAGCAATTAAAACCCGGAAAACAATGGATGAGGTTATTCTAAGAGGCAGAAATTGCCTTTCTTCTAGGGATGTTTTGAACACAGAGGAAGGGGGGTTAAGGCTGGTAAAAAGAGGAAAGGGAGGAAAGGAAGGGGAGGACCTTTCAGGCCTTGGTTCCCACTGACTGTGCAGCTGGAGGAGCAAAACAATAATGTGAAACAAACAGTTAAATGAATAAACACTACCACTCCCTCAGGAAAGTCCCTGTGGTACATGCAGGATAATACGGCAGCCGGTGTTTAAGCATGACCATCAGTTGAAACTGTCATGACATCAGAAATCATGAACTTCAAAGAGCACATGTTAGATGGGAAAAAGGTCATTTTAACTTTTGGGCAAATTACCATAACATTTTGTACACACATTTATGGTCCCCACAGGATGAATTCTACTGACTTTGGCAATCTCTGACTTTTTCTGTAGCGCCACCATGAGGTTAAAGGTCTAATATGTAGTACTGTAAATTACCCAGTATACTTTTAGCTCTACAGAAAAGATAGCCTTGTTGTAAGTGTCTTACTTCTTGTTCTAAATAAAGGGGCTTTTATTTTGAAAGTCACCCACTGGCACCTTAAAGGTTCAGTAGGTAACTTTTGTAAAAATGTATTTTTTACATATTTGATAAAACTGTCACTATGTCCTGACAGTAGAATATGAGACAGATAATCTGTCAAAAAATCAAGCTCCTGTGGCTCCTCCCTGTGCTCCTACTGCCACTGGCAGAAATACACCGCTCCCGGTCAAAACAGCCAATCAGAGCCAGGAGGAGTGTCTTAGCAGTGTCAATCACTCTCGTGTACGCACTGCTCATAACCCCCCCCTCCCCCTTCCCCCGCACAGCGCATACGGTGTCCAAGTTTAAAGCCCATGTTGCAAGTTAACCACCACTGTTGATTATTGGGTACAAAAAACACTCAAGATATGTATATCATTTTTAAAAATGTCTCCAAATAGTGTTAAAAGTTAGTTTTTGGTCATTTTTGGTGTTCGCGGGTTTATGAAGTCAATTCGGCGATGACGTCATCGTGGGGAGTTAAGTCTGAGCCTAGCACTAGAACTACGGTGACTGACTGGGAGGAGGAAGAGGAGGAAAGGCCAGCAGCCGAATAATTACGAACCTACCAGACGTGAGAGGGCAAATGAGGAATTGTCAAGATTGTGGGGAAGTCTTCTTCATTTATCTCCTTTATTTTAGCAACGCAGCAGTGCATACAATGACTTTACTTTTTACTGTCAGTGAATAGCACCGAGTGAACGCCAACGTTTTCTTTTTCGATCTAGTGACAGGAATCCTGTCGTTAGTTCAGATAAGTACTGGTACACTTATCTAGATATAGTAATAGAAGGCATCCCCGAGTGTTATTTCTAAGTGTTTACCTCTTCCTCCGGTGAAAACGTGTCGCTGTTTGGCCGGTGCTTGTGTGTGTGGCGGCGAAGCTGCGGTGGAGAGCGGGTGCTGTAGGCGAGCCTGCCGCCGGTCGGGGAGTGAGCCGGTCGGGGAGTGAGTCTCCGGTCGGGGAGCGAGCCGGTCGGGGAGCGAGCCGGTCGGGGAGCGAGCCGGTCGGGGAGCGAGCGAGCGAGTCTCCGGTTGGGGAGCGAAGCGAAGCGAAGCGCCCGGTTGGGGACCGAGCGCCTCCGGTCGGGGAGCTCGCCCCGCGATCAGCTGATCTGAAGATGCCTAAATCCGTTTGTGACATTTCAGACAGAATCATGGTCATCCCCAACCAGCACGCACCAGTATTTTAATTGTTTATATTTCAAACATCACTGCAGGTTGATTGTGGGCGACAACGCGGTCGTGTTAGCTTACCGAAACTCTACTGTCGAAGTTGCTGGCTGGCTACGCGACGTTAGCTATATCCGCTAGCATCTGTACAGGCTAACTATAGCCAGTTAGCTTTGTGTGTAACGTAACAACCCCCCCCCATCTCGTAGGAGCGAAGCTTACTATTTTGTTCAATACAATTATGGTACAACAGGTGCACTAATGCCACATGTATGATGTTGACAACATGGACGCATATATAGGCAACACCAAAGGCAGTCGTAATATTTACCTAGCAGGCTAGGCTAACGCTGTTGTGCTAACGTCCGCGGCGTAGCGTTAGCTAGCAGTCTAAACTTGTGAAAAGCCGAACAACACCCCCCGTCTAAGCTGTGTTTCACTTTCCCTCCAATATTATTATAAATATAATAAAGTCACATGGACTTGATCGAGACCATAGACTGTTAATATTAAAAGACTAGAAGCCACATTAGGCCAGACCAGTGGTAAATACAACGCAAGCTGCTCTGTTATCTCCCCAGCGTGACGTCATGCAATGCATTGTGGGGGGAAAATGAAACACTGTAAAATTGTGCCCATTTTTCTATATATATTCAGTTTTGCGATATCCAACACCATCAAAAACAATGGATAACAGTTCAAATATTTACTACCAACAAGCAAATTGCACAAATTCGTTGTAAAATTAAACCTGCAACATGGACTTTAAGATTGCCCGTGTGCTGCAGCTGTGCTAATCGCGGAGAAACTACTTTTCAGGAAAACTGCCAATTTCTCGAGTGACACCTGCTCAGAAAACAAAGACGGGCAAACAGAAGAAGACCGATGACGAAAAGCGAGCTAAAAAGAGAATTAAACCGAGCCGAAATTAAACGAGGGTCAAGATTGGAGCGGCTTTTCAGAGGTGGAGGGACGCCTCCTGAAAGGATTCAACACGGATTCAGAGCTAGCCACATTTCTGCTTGACATGTAAGTATCCCTGCTTAATTTGTTTCATTTATTAATAACTAGCTACACAACTAAGCTAGCGATGGTTACAGTATCGCTGGTGATAGCGCAAATCTCATTTTACTCTGTAGCTTGTTGCTAGCTAAGTCTAACAGTTAGCTTGTTAGCTTGTAGCACGGCAGGAATGTTGTAGCTAACTCGTTCACCCTCAGTATAAGCAATATTGTTTCGATCCCTACATTTAGTAAGCCTAAATGTGTTTTTGTCGATCACAATTAAATGCAACTATGGTGAAACTACTTTAATTGTGCGCTGTCCCTGCCCCTGTTTTTTCCCCCTCAGGATTGTAAATCAAATGTCTGACACACATTCTTTATGCTCCTTCAACAGGTCAGACATGGCCCCAGACACAGAGCCACGTGAAGGAATCGTCTTCAGTCCAAATCAAGATGTTCAGTATTTCCTTGTGTGTACTTTGCAAAAAAAGCTGATTTATTTTACCCATATGCAAAATAAAACCTAAGCCATATTTCTAAGATGTTGTTATTCCTTGGCTTAGTGAGCTTCCTCAGTGATTCATCATTCCTACTGACAGTTTAGTGTTTTAAATTGATCCAAAAGGTAATTCAGTAATGTACTTTGTAAAGTGCTGCTTTTGTTCTCACAAATGAGTGATTACAAAAAATGTAATCCCTTTTTTATTGAAAAATATTTCCAAAACTTTTAATAGAAATATTTTAAATAAGCAATTTTTGTTACATAAAGTTTTAAAAGCACAGCACACCTAAACCCTCCTCAGAATAAAGCCCCTGTATTGTGTGGAAAGCATCGTTGGCCCTGCTTACTAGCCTGCACGTTCACGGCAGGCTCGAGGAGCTGTGGAGGGGGGGGCTGTAGCGCAGCAGAGAGCAAGGGGGAGGAGCCTGTAAGGTGTGCTTGTTCAAATTTTTAGGCTAAGTCCACGTTTCCTCAAAACTCCCTACTGCAGCTTTAACTAGTTTTCTAGGCACAAGGTTAGTATTTATCATAATACTGTAAAAATGAATATGTTGGTAGTGTTTTAAAGTAGTTTTGAACAACTGTAGCTGTTTCTAGCTGTTAATTTAATAGGCTAATGCTGGATTTGTGAGCTAGTAACTAAACTATGCTAATGCTCTGAATCTATATGGTAAGGTAGCTAATGCATTCATTGTTTGTGTTTGTTTCTTCTTGAAACCAGTTCTTACATTGGTTTTGGGATTTCCAATAAATCTAAAATCATCAGTTCAAATGTCAGACCAGGGTATGCTACAAATACTGACAGCTAGTGTTTAAAATAGTTACTGCAGTACAAATTCAAAATATTTGTCTCCCCCGCCCTCTCCACCCCAGACTCAAAGTTCCCTTTGGTTGCCAGGCTGAGACCACTGCATCCAACAATGTTGCTAGACGCTTGTCTCACATATCCAGACATTACATCCACAGCACAGCGGAGTAGCAAACGTTAGATGCTTACAGTCATAAAAGCCCGTGCTCACGTGGAGCTCTGTACCCGCAACCTCGACATCCTTTTCCACCCGACCCAAATACACACTTTATTAGCTTAGAATTACGACAACAATTGCTAAACACACTGCTAACTCACGGTCCTCTCTTCCTGATTTACACCCCCTTCTCTTGGCTTGGAATAACTCACTGCTGTCTGTCGGCTACCTGCCGCTGAACACGCTGCACGTTGTAAACAGCCGTGGCCTGCTCCGGGTAACGTTAGCAGTTAGCACGGTTAGCTTGTCGCCGTTAGCAAGGACCAGTTGGAATCACTTTACTGGCTGTGTCTCAATGAATTTTGCGAGTAACTTATTGGGTAGTCTAGAAATATAATTCAATGTGAGTAGCTACATGAATGTTGAAATGACATAAAATGCCTATCCCTGTGATAAATTAGCCTACCTGTTCAGGAAAAAATTAGCCAACTCTGCGTGCTTTGGGGCTTGCTGTCACCATCTTTCAAATATATATTATTATTAGAATCAGAATCAGAATCAGCTTTATTGGCTTTGGATCATCATTGCTCACAATGCGCTTACACATACAAAACAAACAATATATACACACTAATATATACACACTCTAAACAGAAACAATATAGACAGGTTGAGGCAATAGTGCAATGAAGAGTGCAAAGTATGCAGGAGTAAATTATGATAGTTATTATTTTAATTGTGAAGCATAGTGCAAAGTGTGCTGGAATAAATAGTATTATGTTATTACAATATGAACTGAACAGCTCTGAATTAGAGAGTGAGAATGATGAATAAATAATAAATAACCCGGGGTTTGTTACGTCTCTGGTCACGCAACTGTTTGAAACATGCCGGCTTATTTTTTAGGTCAGGTAGAATCTATCTCTGTGGATCCCGAATGTTACAGCTGTAGCGAACTGGGTTTACGTTTTTACAGGAACATCTGGCAACCCGGCCTGGCTGCCAAACTGGGCAGTTGATAACAAGGAGATAATACTGGCATTGTAATACTGGCATTTGCATTGTTGTCAGAAAACATATTTCAACTTAGCATGATTCTTTTATATCTGATGATGCATTGGGGTCATTTTTGGATTTATTACAGTACATAGTATATTACATATTGGACATTTAACAATTTTGGCATTAAGTGAAAGTTCTCAATAACTATTGAAAGGATGGTGTCTTTTGTTTGTTTGTGTGTGTTTGTCTGATTCTTTGGTCCTGGGACGCGTTCCTATGTCCCAGTATATAGTTTGTTAATTGTTGAAATATAAATAAAATCAAAATATTTGATCACAAAAAACTATTGAAAGGATGGTCATGACATTTGGTATATGCATTCATGTTCCCTCAGGATAAATAATTAACTTTCTATATAGCACCATCATCAGGGGATTTTTTTTTAATTGTCCATTACTTTTTAACATATACCTGCAAAACTAATATCTTTCCCATCAGCCTGAGCTGTACTTTGTGTTAAGTTAGTTAAATAAGTTAGTGTTGGCATTAAAGTAGGAGCATGCTAACAAGTTTGCAGACTTTTAGCCTGTTAGACATCATGGGTACATTCTATTGTATGAAATGTCAGAGTATCAATGATTATGGTGTGCATCTCTCTCTCTCTTTCTCTTCATATCTATCTATCTACGTATGCAACTTCTGTGTATTTTATAAATTCTGTTTAATCATAATGAATATGCTTACTTAACCTATGTGCAATAATAATGATCCAACAATATCAGTATTCTCAGATATTTCTATGAGATTCTTTCACTGACATTGTCAACAATACATGCCTGGGAAGTGCCTAAGTACAGCTTATTAAAAGTCATTCTTCTCGGTATTATCCATGTATCCAACTGAGCTTCCGTTATGCTCTGAGTCATCAGTGGCAACTATGGTAGAGAGAGAGAGAGAGAGAGAGAGAAGGGAGGGGAAAGGAGAGGGGGATGCAATGTTCTTGGCTTCCACCATGTTTTCACTTCATCACAACCAATTATTGTTGTATTCTCTACAGTCTATAATGCTTAGTCATGGGCTGTAACTGGTTAAGTCAATTTTTTGTCACCACAGATGGATTCCACTTTGTGATTAAATTAAATTAAATTATAGTAGTATTATAGTAGACTTTTTGTATAGACAGACTGTTGATTTAAAAGAGCAGCACAATCTTTTCTAGCTCTCTGAAGAGTCAGAGAGGATTCTGGGCAGCTTCACTGTTTGTAATTACATATTACTCCATCTGGATGAGAGGAAAGAGCAGTCAGCAAGGGCAGACAGGTTAAAGCAACTGGCACTGTGTGTTTCTGTGTATTCAGTAAAAGAGAGAAAAAGTACTCAAGTCTGCTAAAAACATTAAAGCGCATTAAATCTATGACCAATGCTTCAGAGAGTGTTACATTATTGCTACTGGTCATTGTTGCAAAACTATGCTGATTTACACATATTTTTTACTTTCCACCTCTGTGTGAATATATATGTGTGTGTGTGAGTGTGTCCGTGTGTGGGTGCAAAAAAAAAAAGAGAGGAAGAAGGACTGTGTGTGTAGCATGTGTCTGTGCACTTGCATTCTGTTTGTCCACGTGTGTGTATGAGTACATGTCACCGTGTATCTGTGCATGTATGTCTGTTAACCAAAAGTGTTAAGGAACTGCCCACATGGAGCAAGATTGGCTAGTGTTGCTTGGTGGTTGAATATGATAACTCTTGACAAAGTGTCTGTGTGGCTGTAGGGACCGAGGCTAAAGTAGAGCAGACAGTAACTGCAAGCGTAGACTGAATGTTTCGTCCCCAAGCATTAATAGAGGCTCTGCACAAACATGTAAACATTGGCAGCCACTTTCAAGTGAAAAGGTCCACTTTATTTGCAGCATAAATAGCTGAATAATTCTGTTTCACATCAAGCAAAGAATTACCCTTGATAGTTTATTTTTCATTTATGAACAGATAAACAAGCCCTTTTTGGCATAAAGCAGCTTCCACAATGGAAAGAAATACATACAATAAGAAATTCCAACAACAACCAATTCTCCCTGATCACCATAATTATAATCATCTTTATATTCATTATTATTTATCATTACTTTTGGCTTTATTAGTTTATCATACTTTATCCATACTGTAACCCTTTTTGCAATTTTGTTTTAATGATATGATCATCATTGTACATAGTATTATATTATTCAAATAATTTTTGATATATTAATTATTCCCAATATTTTTATTCAAATTGTATAACCTAGTTACACTATTATTATCTTAATCACAGTATAGTCTTCATAATTTTCCTCATCTGCATATTATATTGTTAGCTGTCTTTATCATATTACATTTCCACAGCATTATTATCATCATTTGTGTCGAGCAAGGCTTTTAAGTCTTGAAATGCTGTGGTGCCAGCACAAGCATGTAAGCAGGGGAGGCTGTAGTTGACCTTAACAATAATGCTACATCTGTGTGTGTGTCACCATGGACACAAAAAACGGAGTTATCATGATCTAAAGCAAGCATACTGTGTTGTAACTTACATTGGTGGAGTTCGTCATAGTAACTGTTCGATAAAGGTTTACTTTTCAGTCTCTCAGGAAGTCCAATGCTGTGGATTTGGCAGTTGTGACAAGTAAGGCAGGAGTTTTTGGTAATGTTGCCCTCTGAGTTCTCAGAGATTTATCTTTGCTTCTGAATGATATAAAGGAACACATTTTAGCCTTGTATTTCTACCACTGGTACTTTGTTTTCTAGTGTACAAAGCCAGAGCCTCTGTCTAAAGTTATTAACACTTCATATTTATGTTTTTCTGTGGATCCTTAGTGTTTGCTGATACAATCCAATATAATAATTTTTTTTTTATCACATTTGTGTTTATTTTCCCCAATAAAATACAGCTGCACTGATAACAGTTGGGCTACAGTAAAATAAAATGAGCAAAAAAGTAATTTAAATATATTTGACAGCAGAATAGCTGGGGTGCTGTATGTGCCTTGGTCATTGTCTCATAATGCAGCCAAGCCTTTTAGCCAAACTTGATGTATTTGTTTTAGCTGTGTTTGAGCAGACTAGGGCTGTAATCAACCAAAGAAAATCTTGGTCGACTGAAGTCCTAAATTTCGACTAAAAATCGACTGTGGGGGGGTGGAAAAAAAACGTTAGATTAATTAACTGTACTGTCCCGCATTACTTGTCCTTGTAGGCTATTTGCAGCATATTAAATCGTTTTTGACCTAATTATTTTGCAGTGAAATGACACTCGTCTGTCGTTTCTGACAGCGCTGCATCAGCGCTCTGTGCATGTCCTCGCACGGAGCGGCTGAACATGGAGATCGGCTTCGCGGCTGAGACACGAATAGACTATTAATTTAAAGCTTTTGCTCTTAAACACAATAGGCACGTCCACTTTAATATATACTGTATATTTAAACATATCTGTGGTCAAGCTCAGTGCCTCGATGTGTTGTATTAACTCTGAAACTTTCTCGTTGAGTCCCTCACAGTTAGTCCATGCATGATGGTGTGGCGTGCTCCACAACAGCAATGGGCCTAATATCCTGAACAATATAGTCGACAATTCCTTCCGTGATATTATTTTTGCGTTTGGATGGTAGAGGCTTAACATCCAGCGTGGTCTGGGTGTGTCTGGGAAACGCTACCGTTGTTATGGGTGGGTGTTATAAAACGATTAATAGACTATGAAATATGCCAATTCTGATATGTTCATATAGCCTACTCAAAACAGACAGGGCAACCTAACGCAGACAAGTTAGCTTACCGTTTTCTGGTGATATTCCATGTTTGTAGTCAAGCTGTGATATGCAAACTGTTGCTTGCAAACTTTGCATTCAACTTTTTTTCCGTTATCTATTTTTGTAAAATGCTGCCACACTGCCGATGTCTTCGACATGGTAGAGGAGGACTGACTGTAAATTAAACACTCACAATTAAATAAATATTCAGCAAACCACTAAACCAAGGCTTTCTAGTTCTTTCTTCAATCTGTCCCCAGTGGGTTGGGCTAATCCAAAAAAAGTGAAAACAAGGGGGGTGTTCTGAAGACAGACTGTTACCTGTGAAACACTCTGTAAACACCCCCATTAGCAATTAGTGCTTTCCACCCATAGACCGTAACCAATCAGAATTTTGGTCAAGCCAGAACGTATCAACCAATAAATCGACTAGTCGACTGGGAGATTACAGCCCTAGAGCAGACATGCACAGGAAACACTTGATGAACATTATCTCCACACAAAATTATTTTGAGTAAGTTATAATCTCATATGGTACTTTTATCACAATAAAAACAAAACATATATTTTATTACGTAAAAGAGAACAGAGGTAACGTAGGGGATCCAATTATGATGAATAACTAAAGGTGAAACCTGTGTAGTTCAAGGGGGTCAGTGGTTATTATGAATTTGACTTTCAACAAACAGATATAGAGGAATTTTTCCATTGGTGTTGCATAATGTGTGCCACAACAATGTAACCTACAGTACAGGTTACATTGTCTTACGCAACTCAGACAAAGGCCAGAAGCAGGAATGAAAGATGTGTATATATGAGTTCAAACACAATCACATATATTTTAATGGAAAATGAAGGGCTGCATTTGGTAATGGAACATAAAATGTCAGGTCAGTCAGTGAATGAACCAAAACATACTCATCGCTGACATTAAAGTGTCACACCATATAAACTCCCTCCATGAGAATGGTGGTAATGTTTGGAACTCATGAACATACAGTACGTATATATACAACAAAAAATACATGCTTTGGTAATTGGGAACTGCAGCTCAACAACTTCACACTGCAGTGATCATTATTACGTAAGTGACATCCTGAAAATTAATGGCATGCTAAGCAGTAAGCATGATTCTTTCTCCTTGACTATGAAACCATCCTTGCTACTTACCCAATTGGATATGACTTGAAAAATCCATCCCAAGGTTTTGTTATTGAATTGTTAACTTGAATTGCTTTCAGTGGTCATCCGTAGAGAGGCGATACATGGAGTAGAAGCACAGGGGAAAGTGAGATGTCAACAGGTTTTGTATTCAGCGCATTACTCAAGGTAACTTTTCCTCCCCTTCTGTTCTCAGACTATCTTTCATTGTCACATGCTTTTGTAATATTTGAGCTATTTTAATGATTCATATGAAGATAGTCTACAAATCCTAACATATTGTCCTTTGCAATGGCAGCTTTGTAAATATGTAAATAGTCTCCTTTTTTAGATCTGTACAAAAAGGATCGAATGAAGGTATTGTTTGACTGGAGAAGTTTCCATACTACTTGTTCCTGGGTTAACGATGTAACGATGCCCAGGCCTACTTCACAGGGAGCCATAAAAATCCCATGAGCTCTCACTCTTTATAACGTATCTAAGGGCGTGAAGCTCATGGCGCAGGTGCATTTAGGGCGTGTCCAAATCCTTAGTGTCTTCATTAATTCATGCAATAAACCAATCAGAGTTTCATCTCCCATTCCCTTTTAACAGCCAGGCAGGTTTGTACATTGGTGCATTATGTGCATTATGCACTATTATGATGGCGGATTTGCAACGTCATATTTTTATTTGTAATCTTTTGCATGTTTTTGTGCTGCTGCGGTTCCCTGTGTGTGTAACAAGCATAGCGTGCGCGCACTATGCATAAAGGCGGTTTTATGGTTCTGCATCAACTCCACGCCGTACCTATGCCGGAGAAAGTGAGAGATTGCCTGCAATTGTCTTCGGGGCAAGTTGTGATTCTAGAGGCATACTGAGAGAAACAATGTGCCTCTCCTGTGCTTACTGACCATGGTGGGAAATATGTAGCAGGAAAAGTTAACCCTCTCCTTGATTCCATGTTGCTTATGGAGAAGGAGAACCAGGAAATGAGTCTGGGGAAATGCAACGCTACCAAGCCACGGCCGAGCGACGTGCGTGGCTACGCCATGGGGTCCGGCCTAGATGCAGAGGGGTCCGCAGGGTATGCCGTCAATTCTACTCAGAACCATAAAAAACGGCCTTAAGCCTAGGCACATTTTACTAATTTGCTGTTAAAATAATGACATGCTGCGCTATTGACTTTAGACTATTTTTGATGGTCAATGGCGCAATCACTTCCCACTGCCTCAAGATAGCAATACGCCAAGAATTCACCTGAACACACCTCCCTGTAAGACCAGCACGCCCATGGGTGCAAAGATGGGCGCAGGTGCATTCGCTATTTAAACAATGTGGACGCTGGGTGGGAAATTGACAATTGCGTCAGTCTTAAACTAGCAAAGACACTTGCATCAGGGTGCAAGACAGGGCCCTAATTGTTACATGACCAAAAGTAAATGCTGTCATATGACACTGATGTTGGTGAAAAGACCAACATTGGTCTTGGTGGAGCAGGCGCACATATACGTAGAGGTTTATATCTCAGCACAGAGGTCTAGGGGTCCAGTCCAACCTGTGACAATTTCCTGCATGTCTTCCCCCTCTCTCTCGCTCCCATTTGTCACCTAGCTGTTCTGTCCATTAAAGGTGGATATGCCCAACTAAAATTCTATAAAAAGAAAAGTCATGGCCTTTGTGAGCATGTCTCACACCTATATGTTACATCACTGCATTATGCTCTGATAATCCCTGTACTTACTCCTGTATGGTATTTTTATGACTCATGCACCCTTCCCTTTTCTTCACCATTTCCTTTCTTCAATCCTTCATAGTCTTTTCAGCTTTTAGGGATTTCTTTTTGCACCCAGTCTCTAATGCCTCTCCATGTGTTTTTCATCTCACACTAGCTACCTGGTTCTCCTTTTCAATTCCCCTCAATTTCTCTCTGTCCGTTCTATCTCTCCCTCTGCCTCCTGTGCACATTAGTATTCTGTTCAGTCCCAGTCGGTCTAAGCAGGAAAGCTGTGGCTGGCTGCTCCTCTAGTTTGAACCACTGGAGTAAGGCACCCCAGCACGGCAGAGCACTTTATTCATCAGTGTGTAATTACTCAAACAGACACACATAGGCAGACAACCTCACACATAAACTCTGCTAAATCTCTACCTATCTCTATATCTCATAGGCCCCCTCCCCACTATATGTAAGTAGCGCTGTTCACTGCGAGCTGTCCCTGAGTGCACTCAGCACTGACAGATTTCATTAGAGCTGTAATGCAGCTTGTCTGAGTGTCTGCCTTGATCAGTCCTACAGAACAACACAGACCCAAGACATCATGACACAGCACAACACACAACACAGGGTTCAACAGCACGGCACTGCACATCACGACAAAGCAAAAAAACAAAAGAAAAAGACAGCACGACACATCATCTTGACAATCACTCTGGAATCACAACAGCTTTATTTAACAAAAATAAATGAATTTGTGTCATGCAAGTACTTACAATTGTATATTATACTTACAACTGTGTATTTCATGAAACATCCACATATACATTAAGCATTACATTTTGGAGGATTGGGCTGCACTCTTACATTGTTTATTTCCTGAATACCTGCTGTATCTTAGTAACCCAGAAGGCATTTGCAAAAAGACAATTCAATTGTTCATTAGAGCAGAAGATGCTAATTCTCACATCAATGCCAACTCAAGCAATGCAAGATACTTTAGCTCCTGCTTGGGAAACATAATTTTAGTGTTGCTGCAGGAGCCCAGCATCAATGTTTTTCACTCTCAAGCAGTCAAGCCGGCTATGGCAAACAGGGGCAGCTCTGAGAAACAAAAGCAGTATCACACACACACACACACACACACACCTGTTCTCTGTCCCCGTTGTCCTATGAGGCACCAGTTCACAGCCCAGGGCTTGATTTTTCAGATGTCAGAGATGTAAGCACACAAACTGTGTGATATCAGCTACGTATCACTTTCAGTACAGTTCTCATGCGTAACTTGCAAGTTGCCTGCTGCTCAGTCATTTCAACTTTTGAACATTATAGTCTTGAAATTCATAAAAGTTTTAATCCTAAAATGGCAGCCCTGGTTTATTTGGGCAACACCCGTGGTTACTGGGAGTAACAACAAGTGTGATTTGATCTACCAAATGCCAAGTGTGCAGTCAAACCATAGAGTCTATGACTGTAAAAATAATGGGTGTTACAGTTACATCACCGATTGGTTTGTGGCTATTTTGAAGCTTTGAGTTTGGCAATTTGGCCGTCGCCATCTTTTTTTTTTTTTTTAAACCATCAGGTAAATGCTGAGCTCAGAGTAATGCCGCCACTCATCTTAATGTAGGGCAGTACAGAAAATCAGCATACTTTCCTTTAATGTACTAGCTAACACTAACGCTAGCTAGCTTGCTAGCTTGGTTGGCAAGATGCTACAGAATGCTGAACAAGACATTTTAAAGCTACCAAAATGTTCCAATTAACTTTAATGAAGCAAAAACACAGTGAGAAGGTCAAAGTTTAAGATGCAAATAGACAACACTCAAACACCAGTTTACGGCTATTTATTGCCATGGACACAAATTGCTAAGCCTTTACCATGATTGACCATTCAGCAAGTAGCCACGTCCCAAAGCCGCATCCCCTGCATGAAAAAAACATAGTCCTCTCATTCATTTGAACAGAGCCAGTACGTCAGCACAATGGGTGTGCCAGCGAAGAGGCCTCCAGCAAAACAACTCAGTGTTGTCTGAAACATGCAACGTGATCTCAAATATCTCAGACTGCAGTTTTATTTTTTAACCTATTTCATATTTTTTATTTTAGGCCATTATCAGACCCACCACATCACTTATTCCTTTGTTGATCTCTAATACTCAATATAATCAGTACAATTAACCAGGTAAACTGTATAGCTTAGCTACCCAGTAATGTTCATTTCCCAGCATTGAGCATTTGTCATTGAGTTCAAGTGGTGCTTTTGTATCTGTACGTGCAGTCCAGAAAGTAGAAACACACGTCACGATCAGCATCACACTGGCAACCGCATGCATTGTGACCCCAACATCTGCTGCTTGAGTTATATTTTTAACCCTTGTATTTTCTTCCTGTCAAAATTGAACAGCAACACTTTTATTGCCTCTTTTTATGTTTTGTCATTGTATGTCTTTTTTCAACACTTTTTTGAATGTTTGTCACTTTTTTGACATTTAACACTGTGTAACATTAAATATAATGTTATTTTTTGGGAATTTATGGTCAATAAACCTCATTTATAGGAAATTATAACTAATGTTTGAGAAAATAGGAATTATTTAGACTACAATTAAAGGAATGTATATTGTATATATAATATATATAATAATGTATATATACTTTTACTCAATACTATTTTTTTTAAATGCTGTAAAATTGAATAAGACACCCCAAAATTAATGAAAGTAGAGATTTGTACTCTACGCCAAAGAGCGCTGTGTGGAATCAATCATGTTATTTTGGGTAATTACAATTGGGAAGTTAAAAAGAAAATTGATTTAGGAAAATGGGTCAATTTGACCCGAGGACAACATGAGGGCATGTACTCAACTTATTCAGTAGCGCACAAAGCAATCATACTGCCTCTTCAGATGGAGACCTCTGTCTCACCGCATGAAAAGCATCATATTGCCACAAAGCTTTCCAAAGCAAAGTCATTTATTTAATTTAATTGATACTTTTTATTGAGTGGGGGAAATTACAACCAACACTCTGTTAGAAATACACATGCTCAGGACCTATTCATGCACAAATGGAGAGATGTGAGTGGGCTGTCAGTGTCAGGTTCGGTGCCTTGCTAAAGAACATCTGGCATCTCTTCAGCAGAAGATCCAGGGACTTTGACCAGCGACCCTCCAGTTCCCAACCCAACTCCCAACAGACTGAGCTAGTGACAAAGTAATTTCGTGGTCCGGTAAGAATGCAGTTTTTTGGACAAATCAGATTTTCCAAACTTTCCTCTTTATAAAGCCAAGGGTGTGAGCCACACTTTAGTGCTCATTAGTAAGCAAAATGCAGAATGTACTGTACTGTAGGTTGTTGGAGTGTTTGATTTGCTTTTTGCTTTTTTAAATATTTTTTTAAAGCATAACATTAAACATACTTAAAGTTAAGGTTGGTGCCAACCTTAATTTTCATTTCTCTGCCTGCTATAAACAAGTGAGTCCGCCTTGGTATTGTTGGTATGCCATTAAGCAACTGATGACTGGTACAAACAAGCTAAAGGCATTCAGGGCAGTAATACATGCTACAGAAAGCGCAATGAAATGTTTGTTGATTTGTGTTCTCTTCTTTTTACGCTTTAATACAAAATCTGAACCTATGTCTCAAAATCTGTTGTCTGATTAAAGAGATATAAATTTAAATTTAAAGTAATTGTTATATGTGTTCTGTTTGTGAGATTTTATTTTGAACCTGCACTCTGACAGTAAAAAGGAGAACAGGGAACAATGCAAAATGTATGAGCTGCCTGCAAACAGTTTAGGAATTTATTCTTGCTTTTAATCTTGCATGCATGTCAGACATGCCCGGACATTTTCTGTAGCTGAAGCTCAAAAATCAAGTCCAAGCAGGACAGCCAACTGAGCCAACATAAACACTGAGTCTTAGTCAATACTACATTCTTACTTATGTACTTACTACACTGTGTATAGATATTTTACTGCAGTCAATTTATAATTAGCAGTAATATAACATTTCTGAATAATCTGTACACAGTATTCCTCACACAAAAACAAGAAATACAACATGTATTTCAGTACTGAGATTTCATGATACTTTCATGTATGATAACATGTGGTAGGCCTATGTAAGTGTTTCTGAGAATTAACTGTTTGATTTGCACCTGTGAGGTTTGCTTTCAGCTGTGAGAACAACTGGCTCTAATGAGGTTTTCTTTCAAGTAAACATTGCTAAATGTCAGTGATTTGCATGTGAGGGAGAGAGAATTTTAATGAGATCAAGGTAATCTGTTTAAACTAGCAGGATTTACCTTATTGATCAGGTAATGTATTAATGTATAAATGTTAATGGTAGGGGTTGAGCATGTGCAGTAGTTAGTAATGGAGGATTGCTTTGACATTTTTACATTGACATAAAATAGTTAAGTAGCAGTAACCAGTTCATTTAGTACTGTGTCATGTTCCTTCACCACTGCTTCCCTGTCATATTTAATAGGAAAATTGCAGTTTTGTAGCATAGAAACATTCAGATAAAAGATTGTATGTACATAGATGCAGTATGTTCCTGTATAGTTCAACATGCAAAACCCTTCCACACTAAGATAATGTCTAATCTCCTGAAAAAAAAAACCTAGAAAAGTCACTGCACTGTTTTTGTTATCCTGCGAAAAGGCTCAAGTGCACCTGTCGAGGAAAGCAAAGACAATGGGGTAAAACAAGCTCATCTATCAACTCTTCTGAGCCCTTCCCGTCTCTCTTGTACTGCTGTCCTACTTCCTGTTGTGCAGGAAGCGTAGCTAAATCCGCTCCACCCACTGCTCCAAAAGTAAACACTGTGTGTGATGGAGAGATAGAGAGCAAGGGCGAGTGGCCAGGTTGTTAGCCAGGACTGATTTTAACCAAGAGTGGCTCATTAAAAAGATGAAATAAAGTCAATGTTCATTTATTGAGGAAGGTGAAATAGAAAAAAAATGAACAGTTTTGCTGAACATAACACACAAAGCAAGGTCTCAGCAGCTGCACATTTCCATTGTAGGAGTGGCTAATTAACTCAGGAAACAGTCTGGCAGGAAAACCACTATTGGGTACATTTAGGATGAAGGAAGCCTTGTGCTTAGACAGCCAACTCTTTCCTACTGGAAGGAAAGGTGTGATTGCTTACTTACCGATCTCCAGGTGCAGACCCTTTTATGTACCACCAACAATCTACAGTTACAGATATTAGTGTAAGTAGAGCGAGAGGGGATCACTTTACATTATTCATACATTGTAAAGGAAAGTTGTCAATTAAAACGTTCCTATGGTTAATACATGTTGAATTAATGCATTAAACATTAGAAAAATCAGGGAAGATCCCTTCCCTATTTTCTGAAGAGCATGATGTCATCATAGTCATGATGTTTCCTTTTTGTGTTAACCATTAGGTCTGCAGGGATGTTAGGCAAGATGTCTATTGTTGGAAAACATCTTGGTAATACTTTTCTATTTTCTATTTCTCTCCTGATGTTGGCTGGACTATCTGACTATAACATCTCATGAGTGGCCTTTGTAAGTCACCGATTAATATGTTTTGGCTTGGTTAGTGCCAAAGATATGCTTCATTTACATCACCACCTGGCAACCCATGTGTTTTTTTGTTCATTATTTGATTTATCAACCACAATAAAGCAATTACTGTCGCCTCAATGTTAAGTGGTATTTTGTACTCGAGTTTGGGATAGTGATGCAGAAAATCTGCTTATCAGTCAGCTCTCATCCAATTCCTGTGCAGTCAAAATGATTCAGCATGAACATAAGAAAAATCTATTGAAGTTGTGAAGAGTTTAATATTGGTCCCACAGCTGAATAATGAGCTGTCATTTCTGCTGGTAGCTTTCAGAGCTTTGCAAAAGCTGATCAGAGCTGCACTTTTAGTGAACTTCTGTCTCTGCAGTATATTCCAGGAAACAAAGGAACCTTCTTAACAGCCTTAGTTAATATTCACAGTAGTCCCACTACAGTGTCCCACTACAACGACAATTTGGTTGGCAAAGGGCTCTCGTGCCATTTGGTTGTATTTACGTTACAGCACTGGGATTTCAATCTGCCATTTGTGAGGGAAACTGCAGTGTATTTCTAAGAAATCACAAAACTATGACTGACTATGATTTTGTACTTTGTAGATGTCACATAAAATCATTTTATTAAAGGTTCTCTAAGCGATGTTGGGTGGCGTAAGTATTTTCAAACAAAAAAAGACTAGCTTGCCCCTCCCTCCTCCTCATCCCGTCCATTCCCTTCTGTGCTTCCGCGCACTGACCCCCCCACCCCCACCCCCAAATCCTTCTTGTCGGTTATTGCCTGGAATGCTGGAACACGGTTTGTGTATGCTTCTATGGGGTGCCGTTTGAAAAGCGGCTCATGCTGAAAATAACAGCAACATTTTGTCATATTTAGCTTTAAATAATGTTTAAAAAACTGGTCTGAAATTTTGAGGGTCACTTTCTTGCACATTTACAACAATATTTGTCATCTTGGAAATATTTTAAATAGTTAAATCCAAATATTAAATGTAACACCTAAATGTTAAATGTTAAATCTAAATGCTAAATCTAAATCTAAATGTTAAATCTAAATCTAAATATTAAATCTAAATCTAAATGTTAAATCTAAATCTAAATCTAAATGTTAAATCTAAATTTAAATCTAAATGTTAAATTTAAATGTTTCGGGTGAAACTAAATATTTAGCTAATATGCAAATGAAATGCTGGTAACCGGAAGTAACAAAATAAAAGCTCGGTCAGTGTATGTTTATAGTGTCAAATAACGAATAAAAATCATCTCATCCGGGGATATGGACACTTGAAAATGGATAAACGTGATAATAACTACCTAAAATAATAAACACAGTTGGAGAAACTGTATTTGAAGAGTACTTTGAGTTTTTAGTGTCACTTTTATGAATGGTGCCGGATTTATGACCTGTAACCACTATAACCAGCCACCAGGGGGCTCACTTTGACTGGTCTGTCACGTTCGCTTGCATTATGGTCAGCAAGAGCCTATCCCCGCCCGCCCCGACAAGGCACGGTACTGTCGCCATGGTCACACTGCGAAATGTCCAACAAATCAGCGTTAGCCGAGAACATCGGCAGAGCAGTACTGGTGGCTGTACAAACTTACAGCCTCAGGGCCGCCGCAGGCCACCTCGGTTAGTATGTTTTCCAAAACACGTAGCTAGCATTGGATTGTTGTCAAGGCTAACTGCAATACAAGAAAGATAATAAATAAAAGGTCTATACAGCGGATGCAGCAAGAAATATTAGGCTAAATATTTAAGCGATTAAGTTAGCACTTAGCATTAGGGGAGTCATGATTTTGATTTTAAACTGAAAATCAAGCAAAATGAGCTTTTGATTTTGAATAATTGAAATCGAATGCAGGATCATCGATTCCAAAGGAATTTGTTTCTGTCTCCACCAATGCCCCCCACATCTTGCCTACTGGCCGGTAGTATGCAGCTACAGACACAGGGTAACGTTAGCTTACTTTCTAACATTACCCTGCTCACAGATAACATCATTGAGAATCCGCTACTTTAATTACTCCTTTATTCATGGTATTTTTCTTGAATTTCAATGACAGTGACTAAAATAAATTACAGTAATTATGGTGCTTTTTCCAGCACCTCCTAGATGCCAAAAAAATACTTTCACATAGTTTGGACAGGCCTTGACGTATGTGTGTGTGTGTGTGTGTGTGTGTGTCTGTGTGGATTTCTTTCTCTCATTGTGTGTATTCCCATTGGAGATCTCTGGATGTTGAAAAAAATGCATTGGGCTGATAGATATCTAACGCTCCATGTCTCAAGGAAGATGATGCCTACCTCATGACTTCTTCAGACACGCATGCGTCTCCACATGGTATCATTATCTTCCTATGATTTTGGACAATGGATCCTCATATTGAGAAACATAAGGAGCAATGAATAACATATTTCTCTGTTTAGAGATTCCAGATAAAAACATTGCAGGGCACAGAGATTGCCCAACTACATTAAGTATCTTCCTCATTCTTGATATGGGAGGTCTAAGTGTAGGACTCTTCCAGAGACTTGTCTGGGCTTTATGCTTGCTTGTTGACATGATTTATGCAGAAGGTATTTGTGCTTTTGAAGAGTAGTCAACTAGAATGTTTCTACCACTCTTATCCAATTATTGATAACAAAGAGCTGGGATTGTTCATGCAAAGTGCTGAAGAACGTATCCTACAACATTCATAAGCTGATAATGAATATAAATCCATATTATTTTCTACAGTGTGAATAACTGCCCCAAGAGAGAATGTTGGTGAGGAATTGAACACAACAGTAGGCTATATGCTACTGTTGTTTTCACTAAAAAAAACATTTGCACAAAGCGAGCCGATCCATTTTTCCATGTCAATAAGAGCATTAAAATTAGAAAAAGATTATACGATAACAAATAAATCAATAGACATTTAGAATAGATAAAAATGTGTGATTAATTGCAAGTTAACTATGACATTAATGTGATTAATCGCAATAAAATATTTTAATTGTAGTGTTGTAGTGTATCGAAAGATGACAGAGAAGGGAGTTATCCCTCCAAACCTATCTATCAACACACCCAGTTCTCCAGAAACTCAGTCATTCCTGTTTTGATTCACAGTAGTTATTATACCTGTATACTTAGTGGTGGATGAAGTATTCAGATTCTTTATTTAGGTGAAAAGTAAAAATAACACACTATAAATGTAACCCTATACTGTTAACAGTTATGCTTTGAAAATTGTACTGCATTTCAATTTTAAGTTTAGTACAGACAGATTATCAGCAAAATGAAGTGTTAAGAACAAATATATACTGTAAAATTGCATCATCACAGCATTTGAGTATATGTAGGGCTACTCTGTTGCTTTTCACAACTTCTTATAGATAAGTAACAGAGGTCAGCAGACCATTGCAGGATATTAATACTCACATCAAGAGTTTAGAATCTTTGTTCATATGAGCATCATGTCTTTGAACCTGGATTCCACACTGACAAGTCTGTTGTTTAAATCCACTGACTCACTGTGCTGCAGTGAAACTGTAAAAAAAACCTTGTCAATGCATGTGGCATTTTAACTACATTAAAAGGTGTTAGTCAAGCCTCTATATGGGTCGGCAGATGGGCTTTTAGTTGACACAGACAAAACTTACAATTACCGACAGTCATCACATCACTCTAAAGTGAGGGTGAGTAAGCGGTTTGTCTGTGTTGGTGCACTTAGACTGGGTAGTCACACAGGTGAACTCAGCAGAGCCTCGTCGCAGTTAATGATGCCACCTGTTCTTCGGCACGGACAGTAAACTCATCTGGAAGGCAGACAACAACATGGATGTTAAAACAGACCCTGAAACCAAAACCAAAACAAATGGTTGTGTACATTTCAGAAATAGAACTTATATTGTTTGGGAAAAATTGTGTCTATAGTGTCTTTGTTTTTACAAAGTCAACATTTTTCACTACTCAAAATTTTACAGTTTTAAAGTTTACATCAGCATTTTCCCTTTGATCCCCTTTGATTTATCTTGGAACCCTTGAGGAAAAGTCTTACACCATGACATCAGACATGGCGTAAGCTGCATGACATCATCTGTATAACACCAGCAATGCAACCTACATGTTGTTGGGTTAAATACAAATATTTAATTTGTCAACACACTCAATAAACATCTGCTGTGTTCCTTCTAATTGTCCTAATGGCCAAATTTAACTTGATGGATATGTGGGGCTGCTTATTACATATCTACCTACTATTACACTTAATAGTGTATATATCTCAGTCAGTCCTTACATATACCTTACAGGTATTCCCGATGTTGCAATCGCCACAATTCACGCAAATTCAACCAATTACCCTGAATTTGGTGCGACTCACAATTTTGACCAATCCCGCAACTTTACCACGAATTTGACCAGTAACCACAGTTGCTGAAGATGAGATGTGCATGACTCGAAAAGAAAGGCTGTGCATTTCAGACCGTTCTGCCAACCTGTATACATCAATGTACACTGTACTGATTTTTTACTCTAAATTAGCTAAAAGCAGCTGCTGTTTCAATCCTGTCGGCTATCTGCAGCGGGCGCACACACACAAACAATGTAAAGCTCAACAAGCAACTGATAGACATGTTCAATTGTTGATTGAATATTAGTCTTAAATCCACCAGCCATTTTCATATTATACCAACATTTGTAGCATCTTTTTTGTAAGGAGACCAGGAAAACTTAGCTCAGAGTAGTTTTATTCTCCCCAAAATAAGTTTTATTTTTATTTTTAAAGACTTATACCAAAAGATATTGGTTGGTTGTCTCCAAACTTACAAAATACATTGCAACTATTTCCGCAATTTTTCACAAAAGCTTCCGCAAAACCGGGCATTTTGGGCAGCAACAATCTAAAACAAAGGCCGCAAAATCCATGAGGGACTGACATATTATAACACGGGATCTTTTAGAGTGCATAGTCCACCTCTTTCTTCCATCCCTACACTCATCTGGCTAACTGTTCCCATCTCGTCAGCCAGGCCAAACAGAGGATATCCAGGAGGATGTGCTCCTGTTCACTTCCTGAAAGGAATACAAACAATGACAACAGCTATTGTCCTGCCGAATGGTTAAAAGTAAATGCCATGTCAGTTCGTCAACAGTTACTGTCACATTTTGCTAGTTGAACGTTTATATTCAGCGGGAGAGGTGCCAGTTCACCTCCTGGGCACTGCCAAGGTGCTCTTGAGCAAGCCACCAAACCCCCAACTGCTCGGGACGCCTTTCCATGGGCAGCCCCCCCACTCTGACATCTCTCCATTAGTGCATGTATAGGTACTGAGCATGTGTGTGTAGTTCAGGCCTTTGTGTAATGTGTGTAATAACAACAGTGTAAATTGTAAATTCCCCTTGTGGGACTAATAAAGTATACATTATTATTATTAAATAACACATTGAAGTGTTAATGTGTTAATGTAATTTCATACATCAGCAGTGAAATTAATGAATGCATAATAATCGTGATAACCGTGATTATTTTTCAGACTATAATCGTACCAACCAAATCTATAATCGTTGTATCCCCAATATGAAGTAAGGAATCCTCAGATTCTTTAATGAGCTTAGACACACTGTGTCTTGATTGAAACACCTCCATTACGCATCCGATACACCATAACAAAGAAAAAACAGCTGAGTAGAGTCAAAGAGTTGGACTGATGAGACAGCAGCAGGAAAGGTTCAGCAGGCAACCAGGTACGGCGGCGGAGTCCTTCCTCACAAAGCAGTAGCCACAGCAGCCAATTTACACTGTCCTCCAGCTAAGGCCTCGTCTGACAGCTGCGGCTGGCGTTGAAATCCGACTAGCCCTCCCGTAGGTGCTATTTTAAACAGGTTTTACAGTTAATACATAACAATTTTTCAGAGCTAGAATGGGCAAACGCATCTAACCCGCCTGAACTTCACTTTAAAACTACAGGATAACAATACCAAACTGGGAGTTGCACACAACTGTTGTCAGCTGCAAAATGATACTTGCCAATAATGGGTCTGTATCTAGATTGTCAATAATAAAGTACTTTAGTCTACAAACATCAGTCACCTCAACAATTAACTTAGTTTTCTCTGCTTTGTGCTCTCGTGCTCTACCCATGAATGTATTGACCCCCAAATTCCACAGACTGCGGAACGGCTATTTCTATGTTTCTATGTTTGCCGGACGCTGCAGAGTTCCGCAGCAATTCAGTACACGGTAGATAGGAAGTCGAGCAATTAAAAAATAAACATCCGGTTAATTTTCAAAATAAATTAGACCGGTCTCACGGCGGATCATACTGTATCTCCCAGCACTACACCTTGAAAACACAGCACAGAGTTGTTTCCTCTCTACTCCTCTGGATGGAAACAAACTGTTGTTGGTTTTGTGGTTCTATTCTACATGAATTTGCAAAAACTCGTGCATCCTCGGGATTTCAGCTGTCAGTCATGGCTGCAGCTGTTCCGCAAAAAAACCGGATCTAGTGGGTGTTGACGGATGGTAGAGCACGCAGCTGACACGCAGCGGAGCCAATCCGCCGTCGTTCCGCATCCTGTAGAATTTAAGAGAACTCTACATGTTGTCTTCATAGACAGTTAAAGAAATGGACCAACAGATCTCGTTGTTCTGAGACAAGTGAAGTCTATTAGAAGCACTTTTCCGGTGATGGCTAGGCCTTACTGCTCAGCCTCCAACTGAGCTTGAAGACATATATGTGACGTAGGAATAAATCAAGAGAAATCTCAATAATTTCCAATCAGCAGAGACGGAGAGCATAGGTATATGTTAGGAGATAACATAGACACAGGCTAATTACTGCTATAACTAACATGCTAGTTAACGTTAGAAATTAAACCGTGCTTCTCCTGGCAATACAGTGATTTGTCAACTATGCAACGGTAAGTTGCGTGGTTATGACGCAATTGTTAGCCTATTTTTTATAAAAATGTCTGCTATGGAGCCATAACATGAGGTACAAGGTAATGGAGCCTTTTATACATTGTGGTGTTTCTTTAGAAATAAACAATGGACAAATAGAGTCTTGAAACACTTCCGATGTAAAGTTATCCATCCATCCATCCATCTTCATCCGCTTATCCGGAGTCGGGTCGCGGGGGCAGCAGCTCCAATAGGGGACCCCAAACTTCCCTTTCCCGAGCCACATCAACCAGCTCCGACTGGGGGATCCCGAGGCGTTCCCAGGCCAGGTTGGAGATATAATCTCTCCACCTAGTCCTGGGTCTTCCCCGAGGCCTCCTCCCAGCTGGACGCGCCTGGAACACCTCCCTAGGGAGGCGCCCAGGAGGCATCCTTACCAGATGCCCGAACCACCTCAACTGGCTCCTTTCGACGCGAAGGAGCAGCGGCTCTACTCCGAGCTCCTCTCGGATGACTGAGCTTCTCACCCTATCTCTAAGGGAGACGCCAGCCACCCTCTTGAGGAAACCCATTTCGGCCGCTTGTACCCTGGATCTCGTTCTTTCGGTCATGACCCAGCCTTCATGACCATAGGTGAGGGTAGGAACTAAAATTTCCCCGGTAGATAGAGAGCTTTGCCTTCTGGCTCAGCTCCCTTTTCGTCACAATGGTGCGATAAACAGAATGTAATACCGCACCAGCTGCTCCAATTCTCCGACCAATCTCACGCTCCATGGTTCCCTCACTCGCGAACAAGACCCCAAGGTACTTAAACTCCTTCACTTGGGGTAAGGACTCACTCCCTACCTGAAGAAAACACTCCATCGGTTTCCTGCTGAGAACCATGGCCTCAGATTTAGAGGTGCTGATCCTCATCCCAGCCGCTTCACACTCGGCGGCAAACCGATCCAGTGAGTGCTGAAGGTCACAGACCGATGACGCCATCAGGACCACATCATCTGCAAAAAGCAGCGATGAGATCCCGAGCCCACCGAACTGCAACCTTTCCCCGCCCCGACTACGCCTCGATATCCTGTCCATAAATATTACAAACAGGATTGGTGACAAAGCGCAGCCCTGGCGGAGGCCAACCCTCACCTGGAACGAGTCCGACTTACTGCCGAGAACCCGGACACAGCTCTCGCTTTGGTCATACAGAGATTGGATGGCCCTGAGAAGGGACCCCCTCACCCCATACTCCCACAGCACCTCCCACAATTTCTCCCGGGGGACCCGGTCATACGCCTTCTCCAGATCCACAAAACACATGCAGACTGGTTGGGCATACTCCCAGGCCCCCTCCAAGATCCTTGCGAGAGTGAAGATCTGATCCGTTGTTCCACGGCCAGGACGGAATCCGCATTGTTCCTCTTCAATCCGAGGTTCGACTATCGGCCGAACCCTCCTTTCCAGTACCTTGGAGTAGACTTTACCAGGGAGGCTGAGAAGTGTGATACCCCTGTAATTGGCACACACCCTCTGGTCCCCCTTTTTAAAGAGGGGAACCACCACCCCGGTCTGCCACTCCTTAGGCACCGTCCAGACTTCCACGCAATGTTGAAGAGGCGTGTCAACCAAGACATCCCCTCCACACCCAGAGCTTTCAGCATTTCTGAACGGATCTCATCAATCCCTGGGGCTTTGCCGCTGTGGAGTTGTTTGACTACCTCAGCGACTTCCACCAGGAAAATTGACAACAATCCCCCATCATCCTCCAGCTCTGCCTCTACCACAGAGGGTGTGCCAGCTGGATTTAGGAGTTCCTCAAAGTGCTCCTTCCACCGCTCTATTACCTCCCCAGTTGAGGTCAACAACGTCCCATCCTTACTGTAAACAGCTTGATGATTCCTCGCTTCCCCCTCCTGAGGTGGCGAACGGTTTTCAGAAGCACCTTGGTGCCGACCGAAAGTCCTTCTCCATGTCTTCTCCGAACTTCTCCCACACCCGCTGTTTTGCCTCTGTCACGGCAGAGGCTGCAGCCCTTCGGGCCCGTCGGTACCTTGCAACTGCCTCCGGAGTCCTCCGGGATAACATATCTCGGAAGGACTCCTTCTTCAGTCGGACGGCTTCCCTGACCACCGGTGTCCACCAGGGTGTTCGTGGGTTACCGCCCCTTGAGGCACCTAAGACCCTAAGACCACAGCTCGCCCGCAGCTTCAGCAATGGAAACTTTGAACATTGTCCACTCAGGTTCAATGCCCCCAGCCTCCACAGGGATGCACAAAAGCTCCGCCCGGAGGTGTGAGTTGAAAGTCCGTGGGACAGGGGCCTCCTCCAGACATTCCCAATTTACCCGCACTACTCGTTTGGGCTTACCAGGTCTGTCCAGAGTCCTCCCCCATCAGTAGTAGTTAAAGCGCCCCTGTGGGCGTGGCTTCAAAAAATTTGCATATTTCCCCTCTGAAAAAGTGCACTAGGAGGGGGGTCAAAAATTAGCATATTCCCCATCTGTAAGTGCACTACTGCGCGCATCTTTCAAATTAGGGAGGGGTACCGGATATCCCCCCCTAAGGCAAATGGAGGGTTTTGACAGTAACTTGTAACTAATTACTTTTTAAAAGTAACTTGCCCAACACTGGCAACTACTTTAGTGCAAGCTGATAATGGGGATCCATGTAAAGAATAAATCTATCCTTTGATATATTTTACTTTTTTATGACAGAACAGAATGTTCAGTACATTTCAAATAATGGAATACATTCAATTCAATACGCTTTATGCACACACTTAGAACAAAACAGGACATGAACATTAGGCAACGCTGTCACTAAACTTTGACAATAAAAACTGTGTTTTTGACTCTGTAACCACAGTTAGACAACAGTTGGAAAAGGTTATGCATTAGATCATTCTTTTGTGTGTCTCGTAAGAAACACATGACCCTATAGACTATATTCTGAAAGTCCCTTCTCGCATTTGACAACCCTCGAGGGCAAAACCATGTTGTGACTAACAATGTAATATTTTTATGCAATCACAAACAGGTACGAGGCTGCACATTTTCTTGAGTTTAATGATTGTTTCAGTTTTGTTCTAAAATAAATTGTCTGACCTTGTTGTAACTGCAGCCTTGCCTGCCACAACCGCCTTAATGCTGTAGAACAATGGGAGCGAATTCTCTAATTAAGTTGGACCAATCAGAAGACCTTTAGGTCATATACTTCATCCCTAATATGCTGTTATCAGTAGAAATTCACATGACACACATCACACTATTTTTTCAGAGTGAAATAAGTTGTCATGAAGTCACTTTTACAGTCCCAGAAACATTACCTCAGCCATAGGTCTGTAATAATGGCAGTTTTTGTTGGATGTTACATTTTAAAACAAATGTACAACAAATACCGGCAAAGAAAAAGGAATATCAATTAAGGAAATAATTTCAGTTTTACATCCAAATAGCAAGTTCATCTAACTTAGTATATTTTAATTTCAGTTTATTATATGTGGCGAGACTGTCTAAAACTAAAAAGCCCACTGTATTATTTTAAAATGACAGCACATTGTTTGAGATACATTAATCCATCAAGACTAAAATCTCAATGTTACAAAACAGTTTTCTTCCCTCTCCAGTCAGCTCTTATTCTACAGGTTACCCTTCACTAACATTGACTCTGACCCCCCAGATTTGATCTGATATTAATGTTCGATATGTTTGCTTGCTGGTTGATGTACACACCAACCACCAAGGCAAATTCCTTTGTAAGTAGTTAATTGGTAATAAACCTGGTACTTTGGACACGTCCACTGTTTTTAGATAAAGGAGAAGGCTTGAATGACGTGTGTGTGTGTGTGTGTGTGTGTGTGTTTTTTTTTTAACTGAGCCTTTTTATGTCTTTATGTCTGGGGGAAAAAACTTTAATATGTAATACCCTCTCCACAGCAAATGAGGGAATATCTTTTACAAGAACGTTGTTTAGCCCCTTTACTAGAGTTCAGCGACTTAAAGTCTATGCCAAGGGACTTAAAGTCTATGCCAAGGAGCATTGACACTGGTGGCCCAACATCTTATTATTAGACATGTTTATGCTGTTTATAATCTTTAATAACTATAGAAAAGCTTGTTGTAGAAAAAAAAAAAAAAAAAAGTTCACTTAAATACATTAGGAAAATCCTTGAGCCAACCATCCTGTAGCCATCTAGTGACAGTGCAGTTTAATGCTTTGAGCTATGATCTGCTTGGCTTTATATTTAAAATTTGAAATGTAAATTTAAAAATTCTTCATGACTTAACTCTTTCTAGCCAACAAAAATCAGGAAGTTGTCAACTGTTGTGTCTGTTTTCCTCGCTTTAGCTCTACAGTATCTCTCTCTGCCACACTCTTGCTCCCTTCCCTCTTGAGCTGATAAGAAACAACCTCTCTTTTTTTTTTTAATCTTCCACGGTTTCGTATCTCTTGGTTTTTTTTTTTTCATTTTCAACATCCTTGGCCGGATTTTCAGTTTTTTCAGAATTTACTTCTACCATCTCTACATCTGTCATAAAGTCTCCTTTTATGTTTTAATTTCAGTCAACAATCATGTGAGGTTTGTGCTTTGTCTGTCTGGTTAATCTTTTTAGCCTACACTAAAGTTTGTGCTTTCATATATGAGATATAGTAAAAGTTTGTGGTGTAATGATGAAAAGAAGTCTGATTTGTTAATGCAAGTATAGGTCGGGATGTCACATCACAAGATGAAGTCAAACATATTCCCCTTTCCAAAAGTTAGACCTGACATAAGATGATCAGAGTTTGATAGAAGTTCTATCTTTTTTTTCATGGGGGCTTATTTTTCAGAGGATGTTGAGAAAGATTTTATTAATCTTTTAAGTGTTTTGTCATTGATAATGTTTGAAAAATCGTACTATTACGTGATCCTTGATTTGATGAGGACAAAAGGCTGCAGGTCCAATTGAGAAATTAAGAAAAAGGGTCCCATCATGTAAATGAGAAATTCAACAAAATACTGTTAATCAACATCTGGAACCCTAGTCTAAGACACCAGAAGGTAGGAGACAGAAGGGTATTTACTGGTGGGAGGACAAAAGGCTTCTTTCTATATGTTAAATGCCAGACCTGACCTGATCAAGTCTTTAGAGTCAGAGGAACAGAGGGGGAAGGTGAGAGACAGTAGGGCCGGTTTGACCTCTTCACAGAGACAAAATAAACCTGGGTGACTCATACATAAACAGTAATATATTGTTTTTCAAAACATTGTTTTTAACTTTTTATAACTCAACAATAAACAATTATAGAGAAGGGTAAAACAAAAATGGGAGAGAGCATCTGCTTGATCAAAAAAGACTTCTACCACACATACTTCAACCTCTTTCAACCAAGCTGGGGGATTACCTTTAGTTTTGGTCCTTTTTGATGTAGAGAATTGTTCAGCCAAAGTTAAAGCATAAGGAAGCTAAGTTTGTCCTTTAAAAACAGAAAGGTGTCATCTGTCAAAATCAATATTATTAACTCCACTTAACGCCAGCAGTTCTTGTAACCATCAGAAATAGAACGGGGGAAACCGGCATCCCTGTCGAATTCCACATTTGATCTCAAATTTATCAACTGGATTGTGTGTAATTATCACAGAACTATTAATGTATTTAAAGCATCTCAATAACATTAATAAAAGCATCACCAAAACCAAATAAGTTAAGAGTCTTCAAAAGAAAAGTATGCTCATTAGCATCAAAGGCCTTGTAGAAATCTAGTAAAGATTAATATGTGACAATTTTCCCATAAAGCCAGACTGTGTTTCAGAGATGATGTCACCAAGGCCTGTTTTAAGGCTATTGGCATAAACTAAGGCCATTATTTTATAGTCAGTTGTTTATTAGTGAAATTAGACACCAGTTGTCAACAAACCGTGGGTCCTACCCTGTTTAGGGATAAGTGAAATATAACCCTGTTTCAGTGGTGGTGGTCATCTTTTTCTGATCCATACATCCCTTTATACAAAGCAGCGAAACCTGAGTATATTTCCAAAATTGCACATAGAATTCTACAGAAAGTCGTCTAAACCAGGAGCCGCTTCCTTTTCTCATAGAATGGAATGGTTAGCTTTCATTATTCCAGCAGCGTTATATTAGAATCACAAAGCTTTCACAAAGTAATGTCTGGGATATACTTACTTACTTCTTCAATAAACAATGTGCAATTACTGTGACTAAACTTGAAGGGTTTACATTTTGTATTAAAAAAAAAAAAAGGGACAGTAGGATTTGGCCATTTATAAATAAGAGAAGTTAAAGCTTTTCTTTTGACCACTTTTCTCTAGGGAGGCGTTTTCTTCTTTCTAGCCTTTTTTCGCCCTTGTTCTTATAAAGGCCCCTCTGGTTAAATCCAAACAGAGCTCCTCAAGTTGTAAGTTATTTTTAATTTTCATATAGTATATTTAGATAATTCATTTAATCTATCAAGTAATTTAGTATACATGTGATTTTGATTAGCTTTTAACAATCTCTTAATAGCAATACATCTTGTCTTGTACTTACATTTTTTTACGAAGTTGCTGTAACAGGCTGGGTGAACATTGTTTGCTTTGTGGCAAGTTACCCAACAGTACAACTTTACTGGCTGGAAGTGAAAAATAAAGATATGTTAGCCTAACTTAATGTTACACTGATTCTGACTAATGTTTAGACTAAATGCATGGCAATGAATGACTGAAAAATGACTCATTAAATATCAATTTTTGAAGATGACTTTTCCAAATATAACGTTACAGACCTTTAAGATACCAGCTAACGAATTACTAACAATTATCCTGATATCGGTCTACACTTCCACCCTCCTCAGCCCCTAACAAGCTAAATTAGCTAACGTTTGTCTGGTACTGTGTTGGCGCCCGCTCTGGTGGAAGAAATCCATGTTAAGTAATGTTAGCCGCTCAGTTTCATGACTCACCATGTAACATACAATGAGGCCCAATGGAGATGGCACACTTTTCTTTCAGTTTTTCTCTGGCGGAGTATGCAAGCAAACCGGTTTCCAGCGTGCTGACAGATTACGCTGAGCTACGTCTGAGCTCAGTTAATCAGAGCATGGCGAGGAGTTTGCGGTAGAATAGAGAGGTTTGTCCGTTTGCAACAGCAGATTTAACACTCTTGCATGTCATGCTCAGTACATTCAAATTCTGTCAACAACGTGTACAAAAAAAAAAAAAAAAATTAAAAGAAGAGTAAATCACTAATTTAGGCGAAGGACCTTTTTGTAGACCAAAATAAAATACCAGAAAAAGCAGATCACAACTAACACACACAAAAAAAAAGGATAAGACTACCTTTTAAAAATAATTTTCGCCTGATAATTTTCAACCACTTTCTACACAAAAGTTATACACAAATAATTTAAAAAAACGCCACAATACTGGACATTAGTACTTTCTTTGTCAGGTTCACTCTTCATTCTCTGCATACAACGTGTTGCAGTATTCCAAATCCTAATAATTACTGTTGCAAACCACAGTTGTATTTAAAAAAAAAAACATAATTACCATAATTTGTGGAAGTAAATGTCCATCTCCTAGTTTGACAGCTGCTATTTTAAGGCAGTTTTGTAGGCCTACTTCTGCAAGTATAGTTCTTTATATAGGCAGGTGTTATCATGGTGTGATGTCAGTCACAGACTAACTACTTTTTACCTGAGAAAGATCACCTGTGTTAAAACAATTGTGGTACAATGAATGCACATAAGTACAAGACAGAGGTGCACCACTTTTTCTGGTACGTCAGGTTCAGATCCTCGTGGTTACACATCTTCACTTTGTTTCTTGGGTGTTTAATATGTTCCTGACAAAAATGGGCATCATATTTTTCCAAACTGTTTTTAATATATTTTTCTGTTACCTCAGTGACAATGTTTGAATAAAGCTAAGTTTTCTTCATTGTGGACAAACATGTGGAAACATTTGTTTGTTTTAGTCACTCTTTATATTTTACCTCTTATGTACGCAGCAAAATACGAATTACAAACTCTTCCCAATGTAATTTTAGATCATTTGAATTTCTAACCATGTGCATGAAGCGGCTTTTGACTGAATTTATCACCAGGTATGTATTTGACTTGTATGCAAAAAAATGCTGTGGATACCACATTTCATAGAGGACATGTGGTGTAGAGGTTATATTTTTGTGTTGCAATACAATTTTAACAATTAGTATTTCTTTTAGCAACGTTTCTTTTGTTCTAGACAAAGGTCCAGACTCTGAATTCTTATCTGAATTTGCAGAGTTTTGTTAAATTTAGTTCTTAAACAGACAAAGTTCTTATTGTAGGGGATTTTAATATTCACGTGAACGATGAGAATGATAGCCTTAGTACTGCTTATCTCTATTAGATTCTTTTGACTGCTCTCAAAGTGTTCATAAACCCGACTCACCGGTTTAACCACACCCCTCGATCTTGTTCTGGTACAGTGCCTTTTAAAGCATTCGGCCCCCCCTTGAAGTTTTCAACCTTTTGACACATTTCAGGCTTCAAACATAAAGATATACATTTTTTTATGTTTCAGAAGAATCACCAACAAGTGGGACACAATTGTGAAGTGGAACAAAATCTATTGGATATTTTAAACTTTTTAGCAAATAAAAACTGAAAAGTGGTGCGGTAAAATTATTCGCCCCTTTTACTTTCAGTGCAGCAAACTCACTCCAGAAGTTCAGCGAGGATCTCTGAATTGATCCAATGTTGTCCTAAATGATCTGATGAGATAAATAGAATCCACCTGGTGTGTGATCAAGT